>JARGYV010043928.1:0-20406 GCA_029532675.1 Ornithodoros moubata | reverse complement strand
ATGGTGGAAAACACAGTTGTTACTGTGCAGTGCCTACTGAGCTTTTGAAGGGGGGGAGAGAGGCCGCTGTGTGTCACAATGCAGGCAAGTGTGTCAGCCATCCTGTCGTCTGCGCCACAAGACAAGATCATTGTGCTAGAAACACATGGATGGGAGAGTGGTTTCGAATGTCTTATTCTGTTACTGCTCCAACTATATATCTATATATCAGCACTATATGTATTAAGTACAAACTCCCCTTCTCTTTGTATCTGTGAACGAACTCAGTTCTAATACTAGGCTCATAATACATCTTAACAATGCACATGAGCACATACCTCTTCACGAGGACTTTGTTAGCAATTGATAAATAATGGTATTGAATATCAGCATACTGCCTGGGCTAATGATGCAGAGCAGTATTTTTAAGTTTCGACGTATATGGCGTTTGCTTAACAGTACCACAGAGGCAAAGGCAAAATTAAGAGAGATGAGACAAGACTTTTGAAACACCCTCCCAATACATGTCAGCCAAAAAAGAAAAAAGAAAAGGACACAATCCTTCAGTTAGGACAAGCTGTTTGTCCATCGACTCAGTATGGCCCAGCCGGAACTGTACACACTGTACAGTGTACTACAGTGTCTCTACCCCTTTTTTAACTCTGCTATGCCTAGCTTTGTGATCACTTGTGTTTTCTTTCACACGTGGATGTGCGTGCGTGTGTGTGTGCCTGGTTTTGTGCAGCATATGGTACGCTCATATGCGTCAGAGACCCTAGAGAGGTTTCCCCCTATTTCGTCTTATATCTACTATCTTCTGTGCCTTTTGGTAGTGTGTAGAATGTGTCTGTATACCTCCCCTCACTTTCATGGCAGGTAGGTAGGTAGAGTGTCTTGCTTGCTTGCGTCGCCACGCTAGGTGGCACTATATATCTTAGTGGCGCCGTCGCATTGGTAGCTTTGCCGTAGTGGCGGCGCCAACCATGTTGCCATGACAACTGCTTGCTCTGTGTATAACGACTCGTAACTTTGTAACGTGGCCAGTTTGGTCAGCACAACCACTTTGCTCTCTTATCCTCTCAGAAGTTACCCCATCCCTTTCTTTAACCCCTTCAGTGTGGCCCATATCAGCTCCTGCTTGTAGGTTTCAACATTCTCACCTCTTTGCTTCTCCTGTCAATTGTTCCCCTCTTTTTTCTTTTTTTTTTTTCTCTGCTCTCTTGCGTGCTTCAAATATTTTCTGCTGTTTTGATTCAGTTCAGTTTTGCCTCCTCTTTGACATTATTTATTACAAAGAGCCCATGCACAACAAGCATAAAAAAAGAAGACTCGTCAAGAAGAACGTGCAGCACAATCTGTGTGCGTTCTAGGCATTTCCACTGTAGTTCTACTTGATAGGTCACGCATCTTGAAACTTTTTGGGCATAGGCTCCATGCTCTGTGTAGGAAGCCACTAGACTGTGGGAATAAAGCTAACAAATCAAAGTTGGGACATGGTCTGTAGCCACAGGTTGGACAACAGGAGCTGCAAGACCTTGGTTCCTGTATTCCTGTTCGAGTTCCAACGCCATAGCAGCATTGTCTAACACGGTTGTAAATCCCACAGAAGTGGCTTCCCACAAGGGCGTCCCTTTCTATACTCTCAGCATAGCGTGCTCGGTATAACCTTGCTTCTTCTGATAATTTTCAGTTGAACGATTTTCTTCCGCATTTTTTCTTATGTGCTCTTTATATGTTTCTTTCTTTCCCTTACCCTTGTTTTTTTTTTTTTTTTTTTACTTTCTGTTTTTTTTCCTAACAAATTAAAACAACACACGACAAACCCTGTAGTTATGGTGATGGCTGCAGCAAGTTGCCCAGAAGCCGGGGAAGACAACAGTGAGTAGCCTATTCCATTTTGGCCTTTCTTTTGCCGTTTTTGCCTTTTTGCTCTCTTCGGTACTGCTGTCTCGGTCCTCTTTCCTCTTTTTTTTGCTATGGTGTGTGCCCTGTACATTCGTCCGTGCGTGATCTGTCGTCTGCCAGTGTTGTTTTTTCCTTTCTGTATCTGCTTGCCACGTTCTGCACGATCTTGCGATATTAAGAGCTTTGTTATACCAATGCCTGCCACCATTTTCAAGTTAACACAGTGCTGCCACGGCTCCAAACATTTGAAGCTGTAGCATTAATTTTAGTAAGTTTAGAAAGTTAACTAGGTAGAAAGATAGTATATAAAACTGTCATACTGCAGCTGCTTTCTTGCCAGAGGAATGAACCGAAATTCAAAGACCACGTGCAAGACTCGCGCTCTCTGTTTAACACAAATCGGCGGTACATACAGGTAATTTTGTAACAGTGACATATCAATGGTAGAGCCCGTCTGCTATGAAAAGAAAGGAAGTTGGTTCTTTGTGCTGTCCTGTGTTGTCTTCTGTTGCGTGTGCTTTGCTGTTCTGTTGGCATGCTGCGCACTTCGGTTTCCATTGCTGCATTGTTCTGCGTTCATTGGTTCATTTGCGTTCCTGCTTTCTGGAGGATCAGCAACTGCAGCCAGCAGAGCACGGAGGTACGGAGCACACCCTCATCCCCTCGGAACTTACAAGCCGCTTTTCAGAAACGGTTAAGCTACCATCCCCATTTCCTGTTAGCAACTTTCCCTGCCGTACACACGATGTGACGTCACCATAGAAACGTCCCCTTAATGAGTCATCAAAATGCAGGATTGAAATTTATGGTCCTCATTTCTCTGCCCATAACATAAAGCCCCATGGTAGCGAAGTCTAACGACCATCTTCGAGCACGCAAGACTTTTCGACGCAAGACGGTTCGAACCGGAGTCCCAAATTTTCTGCTTTCGTTTTCTCGTTTGCATGGCGCTGCTCCCTCATTTTGGTTGTGGCCCCCCAAACCCGCACTCCACACGCAAGGGGCAGGACATCCAAGTACGTAGCACACACGAGATGGGGCGATAAGAGAGCAAGAGAGAAAAAGCCAGTCCTGGGTGTAAGCCCAGGAACATAGTGAATGGAGAAGGAGGAGCAGCAGCGTAGCATGTCTCAGTGTGACTGCCCACCAAAGGCGAGTGTCCCTTTCATCAGGCTCGGCGGCGGGGTTCGGACTTTTCGCATTCCCCGCCGCGTCCGTTGCTGACCACCAAGTGGCTGCCTTTTACGCGCCCGAGTTCTGCGCCGCAGCTCCCAATCCTAGCCCCCCGTCCTCTGCTGGCTCGGTTCCTGCCATCCAGCAGGACTCCTCGGCCATCCACGAATCGCAAGGTGAGCCTTCTTTTTTCGCCCTCTCATCACTTCGATGGTGCTCAAGCTCCGGGACAAATTTTGGCTGCCTTTGTCATTCTGCTCATCCAAATCCTTCTTAAATAAAAAAATTAAGAGGGAGTGAGATAGGTAACCTAATGAAAAAGTAAAATCTGAACTTCCTTTGGTTCACTGGAGATTGTTTTGAAGATGGCCTGTGCAAAAAGAGCTGAAATCCGCTGGTCTACTGACATCTGTTTTGGATGGAAGATCTTGCATTCTGTTGTGTACTCAGCATAAAAAGTCTGTGTCCTTGCTTACTCCGTGAACCCTGGTTCGTTCACTTAGAGAGTTGCCTGTGCAGGCGGATAATATGATTTATGATCAAACGTCAGTAGAACGGTCAATGCAAAGAATTATTTGATGTCGTGGAGTGTTCTGCACATACACATTCAATAGTCCAGTCATGGCACGAAGAAAACGAGAAGACACCTGATAGAAACCCAATGGTCGACAGATAGTCCCCCTCTAGGTCTCCTACCCCTCCCCTCCCCTCTTATCTTAAGTACTGTAATTTAGAGAATTACTAACATTTACTGTTTCCTGTGCTCACCAACAGCATTCACTAGAAAACCATGTAAACAGAGAAACGATCGCTTTTGGTCGACCACATGCCAAGCCAGAATCCCCGTTGTGTATTCACATACATTTCACCGTCTCTCTTGCCCACAATGCACTCTGCTGGCACAGCCTCCTTCTGCACAGCCTTTTGACAATGTCCTCTTGTTTTCAGCCACCATGCTGAGCGCGTGAGAAAACATTCCTCCTCTCGTGACGATTGCGTGCTTTAAAATAACAGGTTGGTTGAGCACGATAGTTAGATAGTCGTAGGTCTAGCGCGATAGAGAGTAGATCCTCTTTATAACGTCAATACCCCTCCGCCTGTGTTTCCTTCTAGATAGACATCAGACTTCTGCAACAATACAAGACACTGGACTCTCGATTATTCTTGCACCATTTTTCGTATGGAGGGCATGCAAAGTTTTATGCAGACAAACTAGACTGTGTACATTTTTGTACTCTGCCCCCACCCCAGTACAATCTCTGTCCCTCTTTGCACAGCTTCCAAGTTTCGAGAGTCCATCCCGTTTTCTTCTTTTTTATTTTTCAGCTCCTGGAAATGTATGTGCACACTGCACCCTTCCTCTTCTAAATAGATGTTCTGTACCTCCGTTTCGCACATGATACAAGCTCTGATCGCATTGAAACATGATCATTGCAATGAAAATGTCTGTTTTGTTCGCACTTCGATGCAATATGGGAGTATGTAACCACATTGCCCAATGATGTCTTAACAACCTGGAACTGAGCGTAATTATGACTACTATATCCTAACAGTGCATTTAGAAGCACATTTACATTTAGTGTTGTGTCTTCTCGTTTTACGACTGTCTGACAGTGTTTAGCGATTAAACTTTACTAACGTCAGAAGTGACATAGGCACTCTCAGAAGTTTCAGCACATGCACTCTGCTGATGGGCTTACCAGATAAAAGTCTAGAAATAAAAATGATTTAAAATGAGGTAAGTTGTACAAACCTTGAACAAGCAAGCAAGCAAGCAAGCAATGCAAGTAAAATGCCAAAGTATTTCTTTTTATGTATGCCAATTGAAGTTACAAACCCCCTCTCCCACATTTTGTACAGTCAGTTTGCTGTGAATAACAAGAACATAGCTGTTAATACAAATGTGCCATTTGTCTTGATGTGTTATTTTTGCACTCTCCAGCCTTGTATTGCTGCATTTCATCAGGTTGGTTCTGTGTGTTTCGTGGTTTTAACACTCCCTTATATTGTTGGAGATCCTGCTTCATTTTTGTCACATGCTTTCAGTGCCATCCAGTGTTTCCTCTTGTTACTGTCATCCTCCCTTGTGCTGTTAGATGACAGGCTTGTGTTTGTCTTTCAGTGGAATTGAATGGACAGCAGACATCTCCTCCTCTACTAACCCAAGCCCTCTCAGGTACTAGTCAATGCAGTGCCCTAGCTGTAGTCTGTTGCATGTCGAGTGTCGTCAGTCTTTGGTAGGATTCATGAGGACCGCTTGAGTGAATTGCAGAGACAGATGTATGCATGTAACAGACGAGTCAGCCATGATAAGTGACTAAGTCAAAAAGTAGGAAACAAATTAGGCTATACCACACATGCAAAGTCTCAACCCTTCACATGGGTGGTCCTTTAATATGTGCATGTCATCCTGCATGCAGAATTTCCATCCAAAGCCTTACATTGTTTGTCCTTGCACGCATTCGTCTCCCAAATATCTTTTTTTTTTTTCTTCATGTAAACAGTGCAGTAAGGGAACTCTGTGGTGAAGTGGTCGCTGTTTTAAATAGGGCCTGTACAGCATAAATCTAGCATGTGGTACTGTGTCCAAGTCCGTCAAACATGTGGTTAGACGTCAAGCTGTGCCAAGGTAGCCAGCCTCATAGCATTTTGTTGTATCATTGCATATTGATAACCAGTGGGCGTACTATGAAATACAGTGCTACAGAGAGTATTACACATACATTGAGTTTACATATCTTATTTCACCTGATACCTTAGTTAAGGTCAGGGGCGAAGATAACTCTTTATCTACCTGTTTCTTATGGAACGAAACGCTATGCAGTTCCTGTGTAAGAACCCCACCCCTGAATGTACTGAAGACCACCAAATTCATCTCGGGAATACATTGGGAAAAGGGGGCTTTCTGTGTGGTGACTTTTAATAGCAGTTAAACCAATGTCACTGAGATAAAGGCTGGAGTCAATAAGTTCCACACCCAAAATGTAATGCCACAGCTGTGAAAATGAGTTGCCATCAGTAGCCAAAAGAAGCTGGCATTTGAAACCGTCCACCTCGTTTGGGTGATATTCAATATGACATCTGGTTATCTGGGTGGCATTGGCTAGACTACGAAATGCAGCCCCTAGTTGTGTCAACAACTGCGTGGACGGGCATCCTACTACTCGATGCCCCTCTCGCAGTGATGAACAATTACGGGCCACAAGGTCTTGTTCCTCCTGCTTCGCCAGCCAACGGACGTACCTTTCCGGCAGCCAACAGCCCCGGCCCCATGGACATGTACAGCTCCAGCCAGGACAGTGTCAGCTACGTGCAGGCCACATCCCCGCAGCCCTCGGGTTTCCCGCCCCTTACAGTGAGTATGGTGAGAAAGCATGCTATTATATTCTCACGCATGAGATCGTGTTACATTCTCGCCAGTGGTTGGACATATCAGCTGGACTATTTCAAGCTTTGAGCGCTTGGTAAGGTAACGTTAGAGACAAGGTCCTTGTTACCTGACCTTTACTGTTATCTACTGCAACCAATATCAACTTGTATGCAATCAACTATATATCCCCTGCAATGGGGAGGTTGTATCCAATGGATTTGTCCAATCCACGTAGCTAGCAGCAAAGTCTTATAGTCACCTCTTTTTTTTTTTTTTTTATACTTTTCTTTTTTATAATGTGTGGTATCAACATCATTCACCAAGGACAGCGCATTTTTCTAAACAAAATTTTGTGCACATTAGTATGTAGCATATGGTTTTCTAAGTCTTGCCAGAAAATATTGCCACAGAGGGCTAACAATTTGCTTTCCTGACTACAGGGTCCGTTGATGGCTGCTGCTTTCACCAATGGGTACCATTGAAATGTCTGAACAGAGCGGCATCACGTTCGCCAAGAGACAAAAGGTTCACTGTCTTTTCCACATCTCTATAATGTACCCGTTTGGTTTTGCATACATGGTTTTGCATGGTGCACTATACGAATATGTGCTTATGGAACTGAAAGTTATGTGTACTATAAAACCCCAATGCATGAATCAAAGCAAAAGAAACTAAAGAAAAGAGCAGGGGAAGCTAGAAAGAGCCTTAAGTTGCAGCAAACCTGTACATCCTTGATCGTGCAGTTGTACTGAAGAATGCAAGCGATAATTTTTGCTTATGTCTAGGATTATAGGGATGATGTCTAGGATTGTTAATTGATTGATTTCCATGCATATCTACCAAGATGTATAGAGAAGATTTTTTGTGCATGTGTGTGTGTGTATTCCTCTACAATTGTATAGGCACACCAGCATTCTCTATCCGCAGTGCAGTACATCTGATGTTTGTGAGTTTTGACATAAACACTCACTAACAAAAGTTCTTGCTGTTCCTAAAGACACAATCAATTGTGCTGAAAAGGGTTCTGCTCTGATTTGAACAACACAAAGTGCTATGCTGTGAGGAAAGTGTTTATTCAATGCCGGTTTATACTTTTCAGAAGGTGCAAAGCAAGGCATGACAGTTTGGAACATTCGAGGGCTGCTTTGAATGACAAACTTCCTGATTTGCACCGGCTTCTTGTTCCTGTTTAGCCATCTCAGAAGACATATGTATGCCGTGCACCAGTATGGTATGGACAGTGGCGAATACTTCGTCTGGACATCCGCATATATATGCCATCCCTTCTTCCTCCAAGCTCCCAGACATGCATTGTTACAGCTAATAACGTTTTTTGATGACAACGACATCTCACTACTTCAGTTCACTGCTATTGGAAAGCTATATTCTCGCCCACGCGGGCCTGGATGCACACCTTTTCGCATACTGCCGCTTTGCCTCGTATATCGTGGTTATCTGCTTCCTTTTTCTATGACTGCTCTTTGACTCGGCTGCCGACAAGGGGCTGACACACCAGGGGCAGCGTAGAGATGAGTATATATTGTGCATGTGTTGCTGTAGCGTTGCACATGCATTGAATCGTGTCCTGTTGACATCACTGTAAAGGACTTTTTTTCATCCTTAACTTTTCTTTTACGCTGTTACAGGAGTGGTTGTAGAGCATACTTGTTTTCTTGTCATGTCAGCATTGTTATACGCCACGCTCCCCCGGCGGTGATATTCTGGCAGCCAGAGAAAAGGGACTGCCTTGTGCTAAGGAGTGGCAATGGTCATTTTGACAGCTCGTAAAATAGTCATTCTGCTGCATCTAAGTCAGCGCACTTCCGAAGGTGGTGTTTTTGTGCCTCTCTATTGTAACGTGCAACCAATGTCCATCGTATTTTCTTTTTTTGCTTCGGGTACGTACCGTCTGCAGACTAACATTTGAGCATTTCTGCTTGGAATCGCCTGCACAGGGAAGTTGGCGTGCACTGTGTGCAACTTGACTGTCCATCCCCCTCCTCTCAGTAACGTATACTGCTTAATCACTTTTGTCCGCCTCGTGTTATTTCCTCGTACACTAAGACTTCACCCATTCCTTTCATTCCTGCATAACGCACCAGAAAATGTGTATTGTAGTGACAAACATGCAGTTACGGGTCGTTGAAGGAAAAGTAAAAAGAAAAAAATGCAAACAACTCCCTCAGCACTGCTGAACTTCCTAGCACCTCACATCATTGGGTTCCTTCAACAACTTTGCTACATTTTACTTGATCATCTTGTTCTTGCACACTACTGCATGTATGACATCTCTTTACCTCCCCATGTATTTATTCAGTTTTGTGCAAATTAATCTCAGTTACGTCTATCCTCATTACAAATGACATCTTAAATATATATATATATATATATATGTGGCTTGCAACATGCACAACATATTGCAGCAACCAAACCACCAAATGAGCAATAGAAAAAGTTCATAACTGTTCCTCTCTACAGTACTTGAAATTCAAACAAATTACCCTGCATTTACAGTACCGTTTCGTAATACTGTACTTAGCATAGGGTATATTCTTCCAATAATAAGAAAACAAGCATGTTTTGGATTTTTGGGTAAAGGCAGACTGCGTCTGCACCCACCCCAGTATACTAACAATCAAAGTATGTATTCTAGATATTCAACTTTTCAGTTTTTTAAACATTTGCTTCAAATCTTCCTCATTCAACAAGGTGTGTGTGTACCTTCACAAGGGTGCATTGGGCTACCTTTTTATAGTTCAAGATCAAACTTGGAAATTATCATCTGTGGTCAAAATGGGCTGATAGAAACTCAACTTTCCTTGTACAGAAGAAAGCAGACGTAGATCCCTCACATAACGTTCCCTTTGTATTTATGATTTAGCATTTTAATGTTGACACTGTCACCAAGCCCTAGGCCATAGCCTCTTCGAATCGTGGCACTGCACTTACAGGAGTGTACCATGAAATTGGTTTTTCATCTCTATTCCTACCAGAAAACCTTTTTCTGTTTGATGTAACTGTTAGTGTACCCAAGTGATGTCAGTTCATGTTACAGATCAACTTCCGTTTTCACATTTTTGCCCGGCAGGTATTTTTGAGAGACACCTTATTCGGAAGCTTGTGCAATCCACAGTAAATTCCACAGCTGAACAGGCCTTGTAGTACATAACCAATGAAAAGACAAGAAAACCCCAATTGCCCTGTGGTCTAATCATAAACCACTGAAAAGCAGTGTGACACAAAATAACAGCGGGATAAACGTCGTACCAGTACTTTGACCCCCACCGCATCCTGTACAGCTTGTATGATTTTTTGTGGATGCACTTGTTTTTGATACCATGACACACCAATCTCACTTCTTATGTGAGGACAATTTTTCCACAATGAGCATAATTTAATGTAGTGAGGTAAGAAAATAATAAAAAATACACGTCTTCCAACCTGTAGTGTAACGACATTGTAGACTCAGACGAAGGACGGTTGCATACGACATCAAAGCAGTCATTTCAATCAATGCTGCCAGGCTCTCGATATTCTTCCGAAACAGTTTTTATATCCCACACAAAGAGCAGATAAACAATACTTTATTTTGAACCCTTCCTTTTACTCCATGCGCTTTTATAATTCAGACGACAGGAAGACTAGATGCAGGACTTCATACTTGACCATATACTACGGTATCAGCGAGCGTCAGAATTTTCGTAATTTGCACTTCACCTCTCTCCTACTTTTGCAGACGAGCACCAGACAGGATGAAAAAGAGTGGAACACAATAGACTAGAGCAATACTAGAGATGCTATCGAAGTATTGGGAATGCATCTCTTTCAGTTGCACACTGCTCTGCGGTGCAGCTTCCTCAAAACCGCATGTACATTCGTGCTACGACAACGAGTACAAAAGTCAACATTGCCTTTCACTTCCCGAAAGGGTTCTTCTGGTCACAACCGAGAAAAAGTTTTGTGACTTTCTCAGGCATTCACAGATCTGTACGGCAGCCCATGCTGCACTGATTTGGGATCGAATCGTACCACATTTAGGTCATATTTTGCTTGGCATATATCAACGAACTGTAACATGTAGAGATTAACCCTCTTCTGAAATAGGCAAATGAAACTGCATATGCAGCGCAGATAGTTTGATGTGCAGGGTGATGTTCGCAATTTTTGTTGTTTAGGAAAATTTACTGGACATGAAAAAGTTGTACCACTTGGCAAGACGATATAAACTTTCCTCATGCACAACCACCAAGATGATATAGTTATGGCCGAAGATTCTAGTACATCCACAAGTTACAAGTGAAGACTGGTGCATGCACATGGGTGCCTGACGTAGCCTCGGCCAGAAGGCGAAAGCCCGAACTTATGCTCTAACTCTACTTAACTGAATACTACTTAATAATTCCGCTTCCTTTGTTCCAACTTTCAAGCTTTTGGCATTTACACAGAAAGAAAGATGGTCACACTGTGCATCAGCTGTCTGTGTTGTTTACATATTCATTCTCAAGCTATAACTTATTGATGCCAAATACTTAATTCAAAGCAATATTACAAAAGTGCATGTGCGTTATATATGGAGTGACATGTTTATACCTAAAGATGCCATACACAAGATTTCAAAACATATTCCCCATTTGGGATAAACTATTCGTTCAGGTACTACTTGCATCTGACTATTTTCCCTGACTGTTGTCGGCTCAAAGCAGTTGTTTACGAAACATATGAGGATGGATGCACCATTCCGGACGTAGCTATATACCTTGCTTCCTGATGGAAGAAACAGACGCGAGTCTTGATACCGTGACTATCGAAATACAGCAATAGCTAAAGAAGTATATTAAAAGAAGTAACTAGTATTTACTTTTTGTGCAAAGACACAATCTTAAAACTCCAGGGATACATGTACATTCATACACGTATGTGTGTGCACCGGCATATGCGGGAAAACCTGCCCCGGTCGACCCTGCGAAGCAGAGGACAGTTCTATCGTATATGGGGAACATACATATGGTATATACACACATATAAATATATAAATATGTTGCCTGCCTGGATGCTAAAAACACCATGTGTCTCTGCACATACTATGTTTGTACATAATGCATGTGTATGATATATATGTTCATGTCCGGAGGAATTCCATAATATCTGCCTTATATTGTGTTACATATATACCGCTGCTGGAGGCCAACTCTTTGGTTGGACTCCACTGTGGGACGGAAGCAATATGACGATATTAACATATATGTATGTAAATATATATTTATATATACATTACAGTATATATATATATATATATACTAGATTGTGATTGTTATGTGCCATGTGTGCGTGTTTTACTAATTGTTGTGCAGAACTGTAAAATTTCGAAAAGAACCTATGCCACCACCTTCCTATGAAAGACTTACATGTAAAAAAAAAAAAAGACTGAAGTGAACTGTGGCATCAACTATGGCAATATACATGTATTTAATGAAGAGGACATTCATATAAGCCTGCACCTCAATATGCACTGTAATCGTGACCTCTAGCTATACTTGCAAACTCTACTATATTGAGCATATAATAACTGATATAAATGCATATAAACTTCACCCAACAAGCACGTGCTTTATTTGGTGGCACAATGAGACCTTTTTGAAAATGCATCAAAATATGTGACATACATGTGACTGGGATTGTTTGGTTTTCTTTCTTTCCCTTTTTTTTTTCCTTCCTTTTAACATACAATTTCTGTCTCCGATATTGTATATCAGTCATGTGCATTTGGTTCTGCCATGCATGCTTGTCATGCATTACTATATTCCTTTGTTTACTTTTGTGTGTGCATTTAAGGATTGTACATCGATCCAGAGAAGGTGTCCTTAGGGCCTCAGCTTTAGAAAACATTACAGCATGCTATGTGTGTGGAATGGAGAAGACAAGTACACACGGGTGCAGAGTTCATAACATTTCTGCGCTTGTACGATTCAGATAGAATTGTGGGATGCTTGACTGTGCAATAGAAGCCTCATGAGAGCTAATGCCTTAAGGTCCTCTTCTTGACGATCACCGAAACTGGTCATAGTGCTTAATTTCATTGTTATTGTTATGTTATAAATTTAAATAGGAGTTTTATACAGTGGTAAACAAGAGAAATTTTTCATCAAAAACCACCAGTTCTTTATTTATTTCCTTCCCTGCATTAGCAGTCCACTGACGTGCTCTACGGCAAGGATCTCCTGGTGGTGTTCCTTCTCACCTCTGGGGTCATGGTCGCTTGAGATGTCCTTTCCTTGGCACTGTTCTTCCCTCGTCTGAGGGTTTTTTTCCTACCAGACAACGAATTGATTTTTCTTGAAACGAAGAAGCAGCATAGTGAGGAGAAACCTCTTAGTTCTTTCTTTTTCGTGGACATACTCTTTGTATGCAACAAGTACGAAACATTGTACAGAATTATTGTTCTCTTGATTTCCGCTTCCAGGTAATGCGAAGAACGTTGGCTGTACAAAAGTATACTTGCTCTATACCGTAGCTAGGATTTTTTTACGATTCTGTTTCATGGGAGAAAGTATGTAAAAAGACATCGTTGCATTGCCCTTTATATGTATTTATATGTATACACACAGAGGGAAAAAGAAAACAAATATATTAGATAAGACGAAGCTAGACCTTGTTGCCCTCACTTTGCTTATAGGAGCATGTTCTTACAACCAAAGGAAGAAGAGTCAAGCCTACAAAAGTAATATATTTTACAATGTGTGTGTGCGTGTGGCAGACATGTTTTTGTTTCGAAATTGTTAGTTACACACTGATGTTCTGGTGTCTAACAACAACATATGCCTCACAGTGTCATATTTCTTGATTTCCTTGGCTGCTGAAGAAATGTGCATTTTTTCCTTTGACATTTCCCCATTTTGTTTATTTCGCCCTTTTCACATTCAGCAGAGCAAATGAGTTTGCTTCATCGACAATAAAACCTGTCTCTCAGTTTCTGCTATTTGTCTTTTTACTTTTCTTTTGTACACTTCAGAAATGGATTCATGCTGCAATGCAGCAACATGGCACATGCTCTGACGATAACACTTCTACGTACTGCTCTATGGTATACTCCATTCAAGGCTATATTTTAACACCTAAGGCCCTATAGTTAAGCCATCCACCTCACAAAGCAAAGGTTCCGCTAGTAGCGGCGAGAGTAAGAAGTTGCGTAGCCTGACGTTGTTTACAACGTTAGTGGACTAAAGACCAAATAAGAAACCCTGCAGCATTCCATGTTGATCGAAGCCCCGTCAGAATCTGCCTTATAGATATGTAGGCCGCATAGCCAGACGAAAAAACAATTGAACTCTCTATGCACTCGCTGTTCATGTTTACAACATGGAGGTTGCAAAGGCGACTATATCGAACATAAGAATTTTCTTTAAAATTCAACGAATGAAAGAGGACATCTCAGCAAGGTACTCTCAAATGTCAATCCATCATTTCTGATTTGACCCCTGCTTCTATCCCAAATCTTGCGCAGTTGCCTTGGCCTGTTCCTCCCACATTTGTGCGAATATGCGAAAGGATGATATATCAATCTGACCTGACTCTGAGAGGTGTGAAAACCAAAACACAAGCTGAATCTGAAAGTGGCAAACCAGTGAAAGCAAGATATGTATAAAATGGTTATTTGTGGCTTTCGAATGGCTACATTCTGGAATATAGAACGCACAAGATAAAAAGTGAGTGTGGCACAGAGCTCCGTTCAACGGCAGAAACGATTTGTTGGCTCACCCTTCAATGAGGGGGCATTAAAGTGTACGATCTGAGAAAGAGCTCGACTTATCCTGTTCCAGAAACGATACCATGTATTTTATTCTGAACAGTTATGTTATTTGTTTTGTTACTAGATTTCTTGGCGCACATTCCGACCCTTAGCCGGCATACGCCTTTAATCACAGGATAAAGCCAATAACGCTCTGGGAAAACCCCATACAGCTGTGGAATTTGAACCCACCCGCTGTAATTCATGGCATAAGGTTTTCACAATGTGGAAGATTTCACGTGAAGTGCAACTACTATATGTTGTTTTAGCGTCGACCAATGATTACAGATATGTAATAATAATACCTCACTCAACTATACTTCACGAGGTAATTGAAGATCAAACGTCATGAACCACTGGCAGCCCTTTTGACTTAGGTATTGGCGAACGGGATATTGAAAGCTCCTCAGGGGGAAAACCGCATCGCCATCGACTCAAGTCTCCGCCATGGTGTTTGTCGTTCCTTAGACGTAACGCGTTGTTTGCTAAAAGTTTTTTCACATGTTGCAGTGCGGAGACTACAATCTATTACGTTAAATCTGTAAGTGCACGAGTCTTGGTTTATTGTAATCTCTTAATTCTGCGTCAAATAAGTATAACGAAAGGCGAAATATGGTTGTTCTTACTTTAAAGTGTATTTACGTATCGCGTGTGCCGCAACAAAGGCATCACGTCCTGTTGTGTGGCACTTTTAGTATGTAAGGTGTAAGGATAAACGAAGTACGTGTCAGTAAAGGGTGGTTTTTGCAGTTCCTAGCGGGCGTTCTTCGTTTTACATTGGTGTTATCGGCATATGATCACACCCGGTGCCGGTGTATTTAAGCCTAACCTTGTGTGTGATAGAGGTATGGGATCTTAAGCTATATACAACAGCAACCTAATGTATGACAAGCTTGAGAAGTGTCTACTTGTATAGTGGAAAGAAACCTTTATCTTTAACGTCGCAGTAGCAAGACGAGCGGTTTGTGTGTGTGTGAGCGAATATTCATAGATGTTTCTCGAAACACACAATTACGTGCGGTCTCTTCCCCCCTTTGACTTTCTTTTCCTTCCAGTGGTGATCCAGAACAACTTATAATATGGCGTTACCGCCATACATGCTGGGGCAGCCCTATGTTATGGGCGTGCTCGCCCAGCAACAGGCTGTTGCTGCCCAGTTGGCAGCACAGGTTCATGCTCAGATGCAGCAGCAACAGCTACAGCAACAACAGTTGCAACAGCAGCAGTTAATCTCGGAGGAGAAGCTCCAAGAAAAAGGTGAGCACCTACAAGTCTATACATTGATGACACTGGTAGTAATAATGACATTGCTTTTTAGCCAGAAAATGGCAACAGCTGCAATCCAAACGATATGCCGAGAAACGCAAGTTTGGATTTGTGGACGCCCAGAAAGAGGACATGCCTCCGGAACACATTCGTAAAATCATCCGAGACCATGGTGACATGAGCAGTCGCAAATACAGGCATGACAAAAGGGTCTATCTTGGGTAAGTACTGTTCGTCATCTTCATTACAGTGTATACAATATTTTGTGTGAATCATAAGTCTATGTTTCACGTTATTATTGGTCTGCATTTTACTGCTAAATTCTGCTGCGTCTGGCTGTGTGTCAACTTTAATTTGACTGTTTCCTACACCATGGCTCATGCTATACTCATAGTATTCATTCGCTCATTGCAGAAAATGTAATACTATGAATTTACTCAGCCAGCAACTGATACATGGTGGATATTAACTTCATAATCTGGTTATATTAATAAGAGTGGCACAACTGTGGTAGAAGCTGCATTTCTCACGTGCGAGGTTCTGATATACAGTAAAAATGCCTGAATTGTTCAGTGCAAAAATTCAACAGATGCCTGGTCCATGCAGGGGGTCAAGAGGGAGATCCTATGATGGCTGTTTTTGAAGAAATGTTCAATATTATGGCATAATCCAGCAGTCAATCCATTCATACTCTTGCTTCAGATAAAATGACAGGCTGAGTGAGGAGTGAGGCTAAGATGAGAAACCGTGAAACAGCTGTTTCTCTTAAACAGTTGGATGGCTAATTTCACTCTTTCTGATAGCACAAGACAACAAAATCTTACTTGCTTCCCTACTTATCATTGTTTGCTCATTGTGATGATGGTATATATAGCGTCATTTAAATTTCACAATCACCCCATTTGTACGAGACTGGTCTTTAAGTTATGCACAGTACAGTATTAGTCATTGCACTGAGTTTGAGTGAGTATCACATCCGTGTTTTATGTTTCAGTGCTTTGAAGTACATGCCACATGCAGTCCTCAAGCTCATGGAAAACATGCCCATGCCTTGGGAACAAATCAGAGACGTGAGGGTGCTATACCATATCACAGGCGCCATTACGTTTGTGAATGAGATTCCTTGGGTCATAGAGCCAGTTTACATCGCACAGTGGGGGTAAGGCAGAAAATAGCTTTAGCACAGGCCAGCAGTTCACAACATGTTTCTTGCTGCAGAACGATGTGGATCATGATGCGAAGAGAGAAAAGGGATCGTCGCCATTTCAAGCGTATGCGATTCCCACCATTTGATGATGAGGAGCCTCCGCTTGACTATGCGGACAACGTCTTGGATGTTGAGCCCCTGGAGGCGATCCAGATGGACATGGATAACGATGAAGATGTCGCCGTGTGCAAGTGGTTCTACGATCACAAACCTCTTTCTGAAACAAAGTGAGTGGTCTCCATGCAAGTGAAGGGAGTTGTCCTGTCCGCTTGTGGTACTTGCCTATGGTCCTTCCCAGCAGAGTGATATGTTAATACTACTAGGCTTGGTGGAGGGTCTGTAATGGAAAGCTACACCAAGTAGTCTGTCGCAGGATGCATTTCTACATTCCTCGTCTCGTCATGTCCTCCGTCCTTGTGTGTAATACCTGTATGCTGTCTATTCAGTTTGAGCCAGATCCTAACATGATTCTAGCATGTAACCTTCAGCAAGGGCCGATGTTCCATGAGATAAAATTTGCAATTATTATAGGAATTTTCTGGTTTTAGGCACGTCAATGGGAGCACCTACCGGCACTGGAACCTCTCTCTGCCCCAAATGGCGACCTTGTATCGCCTCGCTAACCAATTGCTGACGGACCTGGTGGATGACAATTACTTCTACCTGTTTGATCTCAAGTCTTTCTTCACAGCCAAAGCACTTAACATGTCCATACCTGGCGGGCCCAAGTTTGAACCTCTCATCAAGGACATGAACCCAGCGTGAGTAAAGTTACCTCGTCGCTCACCTATCACGTACCGGTGCTTACTCGTCTCAATGGCTACAGGGACGAAGACTGGAACGAGTTCAACGACATCAACAAGATCATCATCCGCCAGCCCATCCGCACAGAGTACCGCATAGCGTTCCCCTACCTGTACAACAACATGCCGCATTACGTCCATCTGTCGTGGTAAGTTGTTGCCTGTAAATGCGCCAGAGTTTGTTTTATGCTTTGCTTTTGATGGTGTACAATGGTAAAATGTAATTGTTTTTCTCTCCAGGTATCATTCCCCCAATGTTGTTTACATCAAGACTGAGGACCCCGATCTACCAGCCTTCTACTTTGATCCTCTGATCAACCCAATCTCGCACAGGCATGGGACCAAGGTGAGGATCCCCGTTTATTGTTCCAGCATTTCGACGCTGACTGTCCAACTGGGTATTGCGCAGCAAATGGCGGAGCTGCTGCCGGACGACGACGAAGAGTTCGAGCTTCCGGAGCATGTTCAACCCTTCCTTCAAGATTGTCCCTTGTACACTGACAACACAGCCAATGGTATTGCCCTTCTGTGGGCCCCAAGACCATTCAACATGAGATCTGATCGATGCAGGAGGGCGATCGACATTCCGCTAGTGAAATCATGGTATGTGACCTTGTTGCTAGTTTATTTCAACAGAAGCCTGGACTTTAAAACGAGCAGAAAAGTCCCATTTTGACTGGGTCTATTACTTTTTTAGGTACAGAGAGCACTGTCCTCCTGGCATGCCTGTGAAAGTCAGGGTCTCGTATCAAAAGTTGCTCAAGTACTTTGTGCTAAACGCACTGAAGCACAGGCCACCAAAACCACAGAAAAAACGGTTTGTTACTAGACTCTATTGCAACTTGCAATTCTGTCTTAACAATGTAAGGGTCGATCATGGTTCCTTTCTGTGGTCTTGCAGGTATCTGTTCCGCTCTTTCAAGTCTACAAAGTTTTTCCAGACGACAACTATCGACTGGGTTGAAGCAGGGCTTCAGGTGTGCAGGCAAGGTTATAACATGCTTAACCTGCTCATTCACCGCAAGAACCTCAACTACCTTCATCTCGATTATAACTTCAATCTGAAACCAGTGAAGACTCTTACAACAAAGGCAAGTACACTTTTGTGGTCTTGGAGTGTAGGATGGGTCAGAGCAGACGTCCAGTGTGTTTCAGCTTGCTCTGTTCACATCCATAGCCTGTCATGGTTCTTAATTTTGATCGCTTCCTGTTTTAGGAGCGTAAGAAGTCTCGTTTCGGAAATGCATTCCATCTCTGCCGTGAGATCCTCCGTCTCACGAAGTTGGTAGTCGACAGCCACGTCCAGTACCGGCTCAACAACGTCGACGCCTTTCAACTAGCTGACGGACTGCAGTACATCTTCGCCCACGTTGGGCAGCTCACTGGAATGTATCGTTACAAGTACAAACTGATGCGGCAGATCCGCATGTGCAAAGACCTCAAGCACCTCATCTACTACCGCTTCAACACAGTGAGTATTTTAATGGCTCTTGTACTGGGATAGTATTTCTAAGATTGTTCTCTGTTGTGTTCTCGCATGGTCCAGGGCCCCGTCGGAAAAGGGCCAGGTTGTGGCTTCTGGGCTCCCGGATGGCGTGTGTGGCTTTTCTTTCTGAGAGGTATCACACCACTGCTGGAACGTTGGTTGGGAAACCTGCTTTCCCGGCAGTTCGAAGGCCGTCACTCCAAGGGTGTTGCGAAGACTGTCACCAAGCAGAGAGTCGAGAGCCACTTTGATCTTGAGCTACGTGCTTCTGTGAGTTGTATCCACTTGCCTTCATGAAAATTTGGTGCTGTATTTCAATTTAAATATGCTGAAGATTGTTTGTAGCCCCCCAGTTTACATTAAAAAGCACCCCTGCGAATCATGCTTTGCAAGATCTATGTTTCAAATATAATCATGAAGAAGCATGACCATAAAATGTGTCTGAAACCTCCCACAGGTAATGCACGACATCTTGGACATGATGCCCGAGGGTATCAAGCAGAACAAGGCACGCACGATCCTTCAACATCTGAGCGAGGCATGGCGGTGCTGGAAGGCCAACATTCCCTGGAAAGTCCCGGGATTGCCCATACCCATCGAGAACATGATCCTCCGCTACGTCAAGATGAAGGCGGATTGGTGGACCAACACGGCTCACTACAACCGCGAGCGAATCAGGCGTGGAGCGACCGTCGACAAGACCGTCTGCAAAAAAAACCTGGGGCGTCTCACGAGGCTGTACCTGAAGGCGGAGCAAGAACGTCAGCACAACTATCTGAAGGTTAGCTTTTTAGTTTTTAAGTAATGTCAGGGAAGAAATTGAGTGATGTAATATCAATCTGCACACCTCTGAGTGAAAAAGCATTTCGCAAGTTGTCGGGGAGTGAAGCACAGAGCGTTAGCAAAAGGCCTGGTTTGCAATTTCCCAAACTTTTTTTTTACCCCTGTTCACTGTGTTGGGAATCTCAGTAAAAATTGACCTTAACTGAGCAATAAGGGGAAGCACGGGGTTGTGTGTTGGATGTTGGCTGACGGTTGGAGTTTTTCAGGATGGCCCCTACATCAGTGCTGAGGAAGCTGTTGCCATTTACACCACAACCGTTCACTGGCTGGAGAGCAGGAGGTTCTCTCCCATCCCGTTTCCTCCACTGTCCTACAAGCACGACACGAAGCTGCTCATCTTGGCCCTTGAGCGCCTCAAAGAGGCCTACAGGTACAGTTGGATACGATGTAGTTTTACCGAAAACTGCTTGTAATGCTGGAAGATCTATGTGGAGCTCATAGGGTTTCTCGTTGCGCAGTGTCAAGAGCAGACTGAACCAGTCCCAACGTGAGGAGCTGGGCCTCATTGAGCAGGCCTATGACAACCCTCACGAAGCCCTGTCACGTATCAAGCGTCACCTGCTCACTCAGCGAGCCTTCAAAGAGGTA
>JARGYV010043887.1:0-17599 GCA_029532675.1 Ornithodoros moubata | reverse complement strand
GGTTCTGGACCTCCATTTTACAAGTATACTTAAACTCTACAAATTAAACTCTACAAACTAAACTCTACAAACTAAACTCTACAAATACAAAAGGGTGAAAAGCAATAAAAGATAGAAAACGGTAAATTCAGCTGTAACGCAACAGTACTTTCGGTGTAAGCAGTTCAGCTATCTCAGTATATGTGCACTCCCATTCGATATTTTTTCGCTGCTTCAGCAACCTACCAGGGGTGTCATCAACATGCTGGCTTGTATTCTATCTTTGACTCGTAGTTGTAATAACGTACAGATGGATTCAAGAACAGTGCATGATTACTACTAAGAAGCGTGGTTGCAACAGTCTGAATATAAAACTTTATTAACAATAATAATGCGGAACATTTAAACAAAGCAGCTCATCGACCCACATTTTCAAACAAATTGCACATTGCATTTTTTTTTTTTTTTTTGCCGTGTACAAAATACTTTATACAAACATTCGACAGCATAGCAAATACTGCTACCTGTGAATAGTGTAAATATCTAAAATGTTATAGTATTTTACTTTATTAGCAGTCTAACAAATATAACGCATTAGGCGCTGTATATGATTCACTTCAGTTTCTTACAAATGTAATAAAATCAGTCAGTCAAACTGTGTGTTTAGGCATCAAAAAGCTCATTTACATAACTTTCACTGACCTTGGTCCCAGCGTATGAAAATACTGACTATATTATGCTGTTCCATGAAACAAGACATAATTCACAGAGACTTAGTTTGAATATTCTCATGCCTCTGCTTGTGCAAACTCTACTTGTAGAGATCTTCCAGGTGCATACGTAGAGTACTTGTACTCATAAAAGCTTTGATAAACAAAACATAACAGAAGTAGCTTAAAAACACTGCTTTCAGTTAATTTTGAGATCGGTAGTAATCCGAGAGAATCTTCCATGCAGCTGGCTCCATGAAGCCTGTGGGTGGACATTCACCTTTCGCTGCCAGTGCACGCATTTTTGTCCCTGAGATAAATTCAAAGTCCTCCTTGCGGTCGGGCTCAAACATTGCCATCTTCTTTTTCGTCTTATCATAAGCTGCCACTTTGAATGGGATGATTTCAAGCTGAGTTAGTCCTGGAGCCATTGACAACACCTGCAATATTTCCAGGATGAGGTTAAGTAATAGTAGTAGTCGCAAATGGCTCACAAAAAGGTGGACATGTCCTTACTTGGATTTCAATTTCCTAAAAGAACATTTCAAAGCATAAAAGAAGCCATTCGTGTTCCGGCCTAGTCAAGTTAACTTGCATAATCAGTAGTACAGTGAAGAGGTAATACCAACTCCCTCCCTCACATGTATTTCTTACTGCACATATGATTCCACTTGCATTAAAATCCGTCAATTGGTTGCAGAGACAAAATTATGCATCATGAAAAATGGACGTGGGATAGGGAACTAACAACAAGTATGCGTTTGTATTTTATACTACTACTCGTACCCCAAATATTTAGAGAAAAATGTCCACAAACGACATACTAAAATGTATTTGGAAATTTGAATCGAAATCACAACGCGTTGCTTGCACAGAGCTTGTAGTGCATGCAAGAGGACATCAACCCAGAGTTCTTCGCTAGCAAAGGCTCCGAAGTTGTATCTGCAGTAATGAAGTCCTCACCGACTACACTGAACACTATAGAATAGCATTATGTACACTATTTGAGCACTGAAACGAATAGTATGTCATATGAAAGTTTAACTATACCCGAGCTCCATGGGTTGGGTCGTACAGATCTTCCTTCTTGTCAGGGTGAGGAATACCAGCAGGATCTCTGCCCACAATGTAGAAGTTACTTCCACAAACCATGCGTGCCTTGGCATGCCACTGTACCTGTTGCAAGTGTATACCTATATTTTAGGTTTCTGGGGAAGCTTCTGTCTGGTGGGCTACCAGAGCAAAAATATGAAATATATACCTAACAAGAAATGATGATGCAGCTATGCAATTTGTAATGCTTAGCAACTGTCTTTATAAGACAATTTTGAAGAGTGTCAGTTCTAATTATAGACAATGCCTACAGGAAATGACCCCACTGCTATTAACAAGAGCTGGCAAATCAAGTAGTGCACCAACCAAGGTGAGGAAATATCTTTGAAATCAAAGTTGGGCACAGGTATAGCAAAAGGAGGGTATTGACTTTAGGAGATGCAAGAGGAAATAGCTTTCCTTGTGATGTAAAAGTGTAACTACAGTATTGTCTGGAGAGAACATTATTCCTGTAATACTAGCAGTGAGACTCAATCTGTCACAGCAAATGATATGTTATGCATTTTACCTCACCCTTTACTTTAGCTTTGATATAAATATGGTAGAACACTTACAGTCATACACACAAAAAGAAGTATTTGTGAATAAGATTCAACCGAAGTTCACGAGTCAATATTTTGGGCATGAAACATAGCATCTATACTTAGTCGAAAAACCAGTGACTGATTCTGTCAGTGATGGAGTGGTCTGTAATGGCAAAGTCTTACCTCTGTAGGGCCAGCATACATCATTGGAGATGGGAATATTGCAAGAATCGTCAACTTGGGGTCAAGTACTCCACTCTCTAGAACTGCTTTGTGTTGCTTTATCCGAACTGCTAGGGGAACATCATCATCCTTTGTCCACCCACCTGCAAAAGTTGTCTCGTCAGGATCACTTTCACAAGCGTATATTTTTTTACGTCAGGTACACTGAGACTAAATTACATTGCAGTTAACAAATGATCCTACCGAGTGGATGCAGCAGTAGCACTGGCTTCTGATACCCTTTTGCATTAAGACGCCTTCGAGTGTCTTGCATCAGAAGAGCATGTCCATTATGAACTGGATTTCTTAGTTGAAATGCAAAGACTGCATCAGCCTGCAGAGTACATAATGCATCACACATCATATGATACCACAAAGTATCACAGAAGTTGCACTTACTCCTATCCTTGAGAATGTTCTTCTGAGCTCACGTGGTGTCTTTCTGTACTCATCAAGTCCATCGTTCCAGCGAATTCTCTCGAGCACTTCAATGTCTCCACCAACCAACCAGTCTCCACTTTCATGAATCATCTTGTGAAATGAAGTGGGAATGAAAAGCAGTGAAACAATGCAAATATGTGTACTTTTCTTCACAGATATTCTCTTTGCTCCGCAAAAGACTAAAGAGGGTCTTTCGATGTTCATATATATAGATATAGATATATAAAAAGAGAGAATGTAGCCGAAGCTCTTTGGCTGCACGTATAGAACAGGTATATAAGTTGAACGCCGTCATACCAGCACTGGACAGCTGTTTCGCCCTACTTGGGGTTCATCAGCAGTGCGCAGGTAGGCGATATAGATATATAGATAGATGAGAAGAACACAAGTAAATTCTTTTTACCTTTATGTATGGATGACCAGGGTTGTTTGTTCCAAACTGCCTGCAGCATCTCTCTTCTTTTCGGTGACAATAAAACTCTGGTTGACGTAGGACGCCATACACCTTGCCATTGTGTTGTAGAGCAATGGCAGGTGCAGTTCCAAGCCGCTCTTTGTCTTCTGTTGCTACGGCCAAGACAATTGGGATTGGCTGATTCGCAACACCACCTGGAAAAGTATAGATGTGCAATACTGGTTAGGGTATTCTTCTGACTGTGGAATGGAGCTCTCTCAGAAAGAGGTACGTAGATGCTGGAAAGGAATGTATCAGGTACATTCAGTCTTTTCTTGAACGAGCCTCTATTGCAAACATTACTTTCCTTTCCCCGTTTAGTCTCCATCCCCACTTTGTCCTCTCCTACAAGGAAATATAGTATTGTCTGTTTATCAGCATGTATATCTTGTTAAACGATTGTTGACAAATGGTGTGAGACCTAGTAATCTTTCTACGTTTCCAACTATATATTCACCTTGGAACACACAACCAAAGTGCTGGCTCTGCAGAAACTCCTTTTCCCTCATGAAGCCATTTAGTGGTGTGGCCCATCCTTCTGAAAGAACCTGAAGCCACTGGAGGTCTACAGTGCTAATGTTCAAAGTAGGCAGGTTCTTCACTTCTGCCACAACAGATGAAAGACGTTCTTCCGGAACAAACAGTTCCTTCACACAGTCAACAACGGTGGCTGGCACAACACCCTACACTCGAAGAGACGTACACAAATGAATCCACACCACAACTAACAGGGTATGACACACATACCTTTTCTCTGAGTAGTGCGATGACTTGCTGTACACATTCTTTGATGGGATCCTTCCCTGCCTTGATAGAGAGATCCGGCTTTTGGGGTGCTTCATACGGCATGTCAATGCCAGTAAACCCTACAAGTATATATCAGTATTTTGGTTAACCTAAAAGCATCATTTCCTTTAAGTTAATGTTAAAAGCTGAATGACCTTTAATTTGCCCAGCCCTCGCCTTCTTGTACAGGCCTTTGATGTCTCGACGTTCACACACCTCCAATGGAGTGTCGACGAAGCATTCAATGAACATCAAACCGGCTTGCTCATGAATTTCTCTTGCCATCTGACGATCCTGCAGAATAACAAAATAGCTGTACTTATTAGCATGACTCGTACAAAGCGATCACTAGGTATTTGCAGCATTCGTGCAATAATCCTTGTCACCTTGGCAAAGGGGCTGATAAAGCTTGTTAGACACACAACACCACTGTCAGCAAAGAGCTTTGCAACTTCCGCAACTCTCCTGATATTTTCTTCACGGTCTTGTGATGAGAAACCCAGGTTCTTGTTGAGTCCATGTCTAATGTTGTCTCCATCAAGTGCATAAGCAGGAATACCATGTAAACAAAGGTATTCTTCGACACCAAAGGACACTGTTGTTTTTCCAGCACCAGAGAGACCTGTATCAACAACAACAAGCAGATCTTGTTAGGTGTTTCCTTTTTGCAAAATTCTTAATCTCATTTATATTATGTCTGGCATACATACAGACACACAAATGAAGATGAATAAGCATTCTTTCCAGTACCTGTGAACCAGACTGTGCAACCTCTGAAGCCTCCTTTCTGGCCTATAATTTGACCACGTTTATCTCTGCTCACATGGTGGTTTTGAAACACTATGTTTGTGGCCACATGACTCTGAAACAGGAGTCAATAGCATTGCAATAGCGATACACATCATGCATGAGATCACGCCTACCATGATATCTTGTGCAGTTGAAAATAGCACAAACCAATAAATATTTCTCAAAGTTAGGTGCATGCAGTAGCAAGTAAAGCAAGAAATAGGAGGGCCGTATTACACGGTTTAAGTGCAATAACAAGTAACAAGAATGGGGAGAATGATAAACCATGCAAGGGTGAACATAATGAGCATGTCAAACCCACATTGTATTAGCAACAGCTACCTACATGGTGGGTGATTTCAGTGTTAGAGGGATATTGGAAAACTGTTTGCAGGGATAAAAGCAGCTACGCCACTCATCTGTGTTTTGCGACACTACTATGGTGCATTAGTAAAGAAACTAAGCGAAGACATAGCAGAGGGTTGAGTACAGCAGGGTAGATATCTAGTACGGAAGGAGGGATGCAAACATGCCAAAAGTGCATGACTAAGTGTTATTACCGCATCAGTTTTTTGAAAGGAGTTACTCGTCTCCAGACGATCATGTACAGCAGCATCTTTTGCCTATCAAAATGGGGAAGGGGAAAAAAAAAACATTCATTATTGAACATACATCATTTTGATAAAAAGATGAAAAAAAAAGTTGCCATCTCATTGTATGGTGAGCTTGTACAGTAAGGAAAATGTGTGCAATGTGTCTCCCACGTAAAAGTAAATGTTATCTTTACGTTCTACTGTAATGATCTCAGGTTGATACTTCTTTGGAACAAGTACCACAAAAGAACTTGTTTTTGTGATGACTGGGAACGGCATCACTTTCGCCGAATGCCCACTACTCTTTATACCTTCTCAAGCGGTGCCCTAGCTGCTTCATTCTTCTGTCCTCTTGCAGTATTTTGTGGTAACATGGATGTGTTCACAATTGACAGCCAGAGGCAAGGCTGAGAAAGTGCTGGCATTGAACTCATCGTCCCTTATCATCACCAGCACCAAAAGACAAGCAAAAAAATTCTCACTTGGGAACGGGTGTTGAGGGAGATATCTCCAATTATAGGATGAATGATGTAAACACAAGCATAACCCTTTTCTGTGGCCTAGACCCCTTTTCTTGTGCATTTACCAGACCCTGTATGACATAGCTCATGGCTACTGATTCTCCGTGCTGCCCTACTCTGGTTATAATGATTGCCGTTCTCACAGAAACCCCAGGAGTGTGACAGGAAACAGTCGTATTACCAAGAAATGCGGCGTAACTGAGAGTGAGAGTGGAGGGCCATTAACATGCCTCCTTGGAAAGGGGAAAGTGACTCTTATTTAGGTCACAGCGTACTGCAAGACTGCGCTTAGGAAATCAAATGCAATCAAATATAACGCTCACGTTACAAGTCTTTTAAATTATGTAGATATAAAACATTCGCTTCTCCGAACGATGAGCACTCGAACCTATCGTACTTTAAACGGCGATCCCACGGGCAAGCTCTCTAGTCATGTAATCAAGGAAAACTGTTGAGAAAGTGATTCAGGTGCTACGCGTCCCTGTACCATCTCGACCGGTGTTTCTATCACTTCTAGTAACCAAGAGTAACGCTCTCGCGATGTAAGTACTGGAAGCTGCCACACGATCTTGTAGTACCGGGATCTAACAGCTGTCGCTGTCAGTTTCGTTCTTCCGTTTCTAAGGCCAATCGCTGAGAAAACCACAATGCATTTTTGTATGAAATCAAAGGAAAGAAATGTTATTTCTTCGGTGTCAAAGTTGAAGGGATAATTAGGACCTGACGGCTCAGCCTACATACACATTCATGAAACACAGGCTGCAAGGGCTAGGCCCCTGACATAAAAAAACGACCGTCGATCAGATGATTTAGCTAAATCACCTAATCACGGTAAGCTTACCGTGTCACCACCGTAGCTCAAATTCGGCATTGCAAGTATAATGACTTGGGATTTGGAGCAGTTCACCACGAACGAGAAGAATGAATGATGTAGCGAGGTGCCTGGCGTTCTACCAGGTCGGTACCGAACCACACTCTCGGGGATAACTGGAGATATTTTTACTTTTACCGACCGGTTTCACTCGGCGATGAACAGCAGCCGCAGGGATGACAGTGCCAAGCAGGCGGACGGAGAGTTTACTTGTATGGCAGGAAGTGCAGTAGCGCCACCACGTAGGCTACTATGGCAACGAGCGCGTCTATCGAAAACGAAACAAGCAGGTGCGGCAGCGGACACACCGCAGTGGATCTGGCGAAACCCCGCACCACCACGGTGCAACGGTTTTTGCAACAGTCATTTGAAAATAGGGAAATGAAGAGGTAAAAATAGAGAGGAAAACGGGATGGGGTTTTCTTATGTTTTCCCGTGAGGACGACAGAACTCTATTTCGCCCCATAACCACTATCTTCTAACGAGGCACCCGGTGAACTGGAGCAAACAATTGAAATGCATTGGGCTCTTCGTGCAGGGATGTGTGAATAGTAACATCGATTTCCGCCTCTATTGTGTTATATAGATACATAAACGAGACGGATGTCTGTAATGAAATCGGACCGAGGCGTAATCAAAGAAAGATAGGGGGCGTAGTACTCTTCAACCAAGGTACACTCGCACGCGTTCAGCCTATCAGATTATTGTGAGTTAGCGCAGACAACAATGCCGACTGTGTAGAATGAAGGCTGATTTTGCGTGACCGACAGAAGAAAGCCGAGGACAGGTGCTCTTTGTATGTCATATGTGATGCATATTGGATGTGGGTAGGAGTAAACGTAAAGTCTTGTTCCAGGTTTCCGTTTTGTCCCAGCTAACTATCCCAAGGAAGAAGAAAAAAAGAAAAGAAACGCGATTTTCAGCATTTTTTAACAATGCTGAACAGAAGTCGAAGTAGAAGCCGTAGTTGCAGTCAGCTTCATTTCCACTTTTACTTTCTACACCAACCTGGAATACGATGTTCTTTTTCTTCTCATTTCCGTTTCTTCGTCAGCGCCGGTCGCCATTTACACCACACAATTTTTATTAAATATTGCGCACTTTCGGTTAACGATATAGCAAGGCCGCCTTTTAAAATCTAATTTTATTCCGCTTACAGATCCTTTCAACCCATCATATACAAGAAGTTCTAGCACGTTTTTCGGCATCGATCTTCCAATGTAGAATGTCGATTGTCAAGTGAAAGTAACAATGTGGGGGAGATAAACATTGTTACTGGCACCGTGTGTCAAAGATTTCCGGCGCACGTCAAAAGATCCGCAGTCCTTCCCTGTGGCGTCGTTCATGATCGTAGTTGTTTCGCGACGTAAACACACAAATTATTATTATTATCGAGTGAAAGAACGGTTAGTCTTACACATTTGAGGATGTGCGAGGCCTTAGTATTCCTATAGAGCAAGACCTATACATGCCTTCGCACACATATGAATTTAAGGCTTTTGTACCAAACTAAGTGATATATACTTGTTAACAGTGGACAGTATGACCTATAGGATAGCGTAAATGCAGGTAAGCTGCTAAAAGAGTTCCCATCACTAAAGAAACCTGAGCCTGGGCACGAACAGAAAGGACAGCACGTCAGATTCTCAGTCAGCTCTGACGTGTTGTCCGTTCTCTTCGCTCCCAAGCTCAAGCTTCTTTAGTGATGGCGCACTATAACCATTTTATGACTTCTACTATGAATATAAAATAATAGCTTGAATAAGTGGCGACCCTATAACCTTGTTCCTGTTATGAGTACCTCTGGGTGCATCAATGCGAACAAGAAAAAAATATGGCAGAGCACGCGTTTACAACTGATAACATCCGCGTCTACAACCAATCATCTAAGCCAACATTGTTCGTACTGATAAGGTGGCTGCCGCTATCTGTTAAACTTGTGACCGAGATGGAACAGGTGACCCCAAAACTTTCCTAGACACTCAGGTCGTTGACTACTGTTTCGAAATGGAACCATATCTCGATCCATAACGTTATACGGTTCGCGGTACGCAGCTGGTGCACCGACTCCATCCGTTTCTGGGTCCCTACTTTTTGCCAAACAACGCAGCTGTTCCCATCTGCGCTCTGCCCCCGGTTTAGGTTTTCGAATGTGACAGTTCGGTCAATTTGAAAAGCAATGTATTTTCGGTAAGTCAAAATTGTTGCGGCCTTACAAATATATATATATATAAAAAAAAGAAACGAAGAGGCTATGAAAACTTCTTGAAAGGCCCTTCTTCTTGTTCACCACTACTTAACGCGATCGTGGCCAATCGCTTCATTGGCTGCGTGCCATCCTCATCCGGTACCACGACCACTTCGGTTTCCGCCGTCATTGCCTCAAGATTTCTCTCGATATTACTACATTCACTCTATGCACGCGAGCTTTCTCTACGCGGAAATGAATGAGGAGTTTTCTGGTCATGGTTTTCCCTCATTATGTCCAAGGAGATTCAAGCCGACATGAAAAACAAAGGGGGAGAAACGCGTGTGACCAATCTGTTGCTTGGGAAGTGAGGAAATTTCTATTTAAACGCGCAGCGATTATAATCAAAGCTGTCCTGGAACCATAATTTCATATTGCATGATTTGTTACTACATCCAGGTGTCTCCCCTAGTAATGCGCCTATTCAGGAGGGGGATGGGGTGTATGTTTATTGAGCATCTATTTAGCACCGACAAACACCAAAAGGACAGAAACTAAATAGAGAATCTCACCGTTACGTCTCGACATTGCGCACTGGCCATCAGCGAGATGCACTCTTTCTCGCATATATGACTGTGCTGTCCCGTCTGGAGTACAGCAGAATGTCGGCATTGCCCGGGAACTGCAGCCGGGTGGATATTTTACTGACGTCCGGAATACTGGCCTCCATATATATATATATATATATAGGATATCACTAAGTGTCCTTTGTTCTCTCGTGGTGTGACCTAGAACTTCGTTCTGTCCCTATGTTTTGAACATAGCCCATAGTAGGCTTGCACCCTGTGATGTACTTGCTGACGTGCCAGAGGTGTTAAGATGGAAGGGGAGAGAAATTGAACTTAATTCATTTGAAGGCGCGCCGGGTACATGCTGTGTTGCTCAGATCTCACTCTGCGAGGATTCTAGGGAACGTTTCACAAGCAGTTGAGTGCCACCAAGTTATCCAAAGGCTAGTCGGTTCAGATCAAGTGCGCAATCAGATTTTGCATAATGTAGAGGCATACCCATTTCTGCTTATCTATTTTTCTTTCCATTTGGCTGTCACTAACATATACACACTTTTCCTGGCCACAGGTATAGGTTATAGCACACTTGTTGTGTCGGTAATGGCTCTCATAACATTGGAAGTCATTCGTACACTCGGCATACATCGGGAAGAAAATTAGTGCTACCTTCACGGTGCATGGTATTCCCTGGAGAAAGAGTCAGGAGCGCGCCACGAAACGGAGAGAGTTGCAAGCAGCTTTTCTTGCACGATACTGATATCAGTCGCTTAATGGCTGCATCGCAAAGTTAGGCTGTTTGGCCAACGATGTGGGTTTTATACAGTTGATATGAACGGCGGAAATTATGCCTAGGATGGTCTTTTATGATGATACGGGCAGTTAGTTCGTTGTCACATTATGCATTCGAAGGGAATCGTCTGCGACCATCACATGGGACGCTAGAAGCGCATTAGTATAGAAATTCAAGCACCGTGACCGTGATATGATAATGCGTTTTCAGCGTGCTGTGTCTAATGCTGGTCGTTGAATTGCAAAAAAAGAAGGCCTAGCTACTTATTTTCTTATGCACAATTAAAATATGAGTCACTCATAAAAAGAAGATCGGGAGGTGGGGGGGAATATTTGTGATAACAGCACAGAAGTTCACGCTCTAACACATGACAAAAATCCATCAGTCGTATGCAGTTCAGGAGAAAGCATATCTTTTGTCAGCAGCACTATATGCGCCTGCACTGTGCTTATTGGGAACTCAGAGATCGCATTAGACAGCATAACGTACACAAACAGAGTAAATACACTTGATGGAATGAATCCTTGAACGGTGTTCGAGGACTTTGTGGGGAAGCCGTCGCGTTACACACAATCCAATCTCTGCGATAAGATTCAATTGTCTGTGCACGGGCATCACCCCACTCGACTCTGCTCGTCAACCGCAAGGAAAGGCTGACGTGACCTGTCATTTTCCAGTCCCGTGAGCAAGGTTTCCGAGCGTCGGGAAACGCAAGTATCAAAGAAAAATAACTAAGCCAAAGCAGACAGCTTCCATTATAACTTGTGGACGTTATATACGTTCATGCATAGACAGCAATCAGGTGTACTCAACGAGGGAAAGCCTTAGAGAAAACAAAATACCGTGACTGATAGGCCTGCTTGCTTTCTGTCTTTATTATAACTTCCCGTAATGTTCCGAAGCTGACGCTCAGTTGAGAGATACTCTGAAATCGAAGTATGTCGTACTTTGGGAACCATGTTGTAGAAGGTGGATGCCAGAAGTTATTATAATATGATGAAGAGGGTTTCGCTGGTGCCAGAGCTGATGCTGGATTGCACTATTGTTTCCTAGGCTTCCAAGAAAGTTAGCCGAACAATTTATCATGCTGTTGCGTGGTAAAGGCCGACCTTCATGGTGCATTTTTTTCGAGCGCGAGTGCTGCGTTTTTACGGCCAGAGCAAAGTTTCCCGTGCCAAACTAGATTCCACGGCGTGATACGTTGCATCAGAAGAGCTTTGATATTTCACGCACGGCACAGCTCACGGGCATTGATAGGAGCCAACTAAAGAGCACTACTGCAGTACCGGCACAACTCACAAATACTGTCACATTCCATCGGAAATCGACTTAAAACCAGCAACAAATTAACATAACAAGGTAAATAAATAAAATAAAATACCGCAGCTGCCTAGCCTTTTCAGCGGCCCCCTTCTTTCATTGTTCTAACGGAAAGTTTATGCTTCTTCGTGTGTTTTGTCACCATTTGTGTGCTCCGGCCGCAGAGCACCATTTGTCTATCGCGTCCCATGCAGACCTGCACTAAGTACAGCCACGATTTCTTGGAGCACGAAGGGCTTCTTTTCGACTTCAGCTTAAAAAACTGGCTTCGAATAAGTTGCTTCTGGCCAGGAACATACGTCTGTTTTCTATCAGGCATGCATTAAGAAATCATCGCCATCATGCAAAAGGAAAGAAAAATGAATAGAAATGAAATTCTCGAGTATTCGACGACGTAACGAGTGCGCGATACACCCATTAGTGAATGACCGACTCAGTTTTCCTTGAACATGAATAGGGTTTACATATCTGTAACTCAAGAAAGACAATGAACGTTATGGACACTTATATACCTGTCCTAGAAAACATCAAATGCGTGGGTACACATCATTTATAATTTGGGGAGAATTGCACAAACCGGATCACTGCTTAACTGCATCCTAAGAAGGTTGCCTTTCCTAATTTCAAAATTCCACTAACGCCCTTTGCAATCATGAACTGTGTAGTAATGCCACTCACCAGGTATTGGTAAGCGACGCAGTTAATCATGATGAGGCCGACAGGTAAATCGCCTGGAGGATGTCAATGCTGCGACGAGCGCGGCGCGATACCTCGAAGTCGACTGTACGAGGTCTAATGCGAGGTGTCCGTCAGTGACAAGCAGCCTCTCTTTTACGTTGCTCTCATATCAGCTCGTTCGAAGGAAATAACCACTGAGTATCCCTCCCTCCCTTAAACAATCGCTGTCACGGACGCTGCATGTGCTCTTTCGCTCTTTCGTCATAGGAGACGAGGTCAGCTGCAGGAGGATTTCTCCACTTTTACCCTCCTTATTTTAGTACTACGCATACTGATTAATATTTGTACAGTTATAGACCGACTCACATTTGTGGGCCGGGATAAGTTATTGGACTGAATGTGTTGACGTATTTGAAACTAGAGGTTAGGAGAGCAGGAGGTTGTCGTTTCTGCGTCCTCCCTGAATTTTGTTTGAAGTGATAGTGCTATGTCGCTATACAAAGGAGCATTTTGTTGGTCTAGCGAGAAGAGAAGGAAGATGGGGCATAAATCATTATTATGTCCCGAATTAGTATGGTGAATTGTTAAGATGGGACAACAAGTACTTGGCTGGAAAATGAAAAACGGTGTCCATTACACTAAAGCTTTAAAAATCAGTATCTTGCGAGTCGAAGACAGCGCTGCTGTCACAGCTTTCCTGTTACGTACTTGTCCCATTTTCATCCTACTTTCCTGTATAGTATATATATTTACTGTTTATCAGAAATAGTATATCCATTCGTCCAATAGTGTTCCAGGCTTATATGCTTACAGACTTATATAGAGTATACTTTATAAAAATGTTGAGTGCAGCCAGTGCGAACGCGGAAGCCCGCGATAACAGGCAACACCCACACTCCAAATGTGGCAGCAAGTAAGGACGCTGAACTACCACTTCCGCCAGATGAACCGAATTATCAGAAACGCGACAAAGCGGTTTCAACACGAACCGAAAATTCTCCCTTCAGAGTATCACACACACACAAAAAAAAAAGAATAAAAAAAAATACAGCACGAGGCAAAGTTTGGGTAGAATACTTGCATGAAATCCAGTGGCCAATCTGTGCAGCAGTGCTTGAACATTTACTGTGTTCTCATTTTTGTTTCAATTATTAAAGAAAACCAGCCCAATCGACGCGTGCAAAGGGCTCTTTAGAATGTTATAATGAAAGCGTCTTGCATATAGGGTGAAGTTTCAAAAACTGCGTATAAGGCTATAACGGACCGTTATGTTTTCCACACATTATTTGGTACAATAACATCTGTCTTTTCAGTTCGTAGTCCCCTGATGTCTAACATTTCCGTTTATTTCATCGTAATGCAAGATTTTGCCCTGACATTTTTTACTTCAGTCTCTTTCAGGAGCGGGATGAGTGTGGCGTTTCATTATCGCTGTAGACCTAGTTTAGCTTTTATGATGTTTGTGATACAGGTGCTCTCCCGAGAGAAAATGATGCATTTCCTCACTAGATAAACTGCATGCTGGGGAAAGCTGCGTTGTCACCCCTTGTCGTATGGTATCTGTTCTCGTTTCATTCAAAGGGAAAGTCATATGACGAATACTCAAGGCGAAGGCCAGCTAAGAAATAAACAAAAGCATATAGGGAGGGTGCCATGTCCAGGAGTACGCAAAGCCACAAATAAATTATGTAGCCCCAGTGAGACCCTCTAGATCCATAATTTTTCTACAGGCGCAGTTGTCATACAGTTTGGTGCAGTTGTCTTTGACTGATAGATTTATCCATGCACCATATCACTTTTTCAGCATCCTGATACTCAAAGACCACCGAATGTCACTGCATCAGTTCTTGGCTACGCAAGGAGACCTGTGTGAGCGTTTTTAGAAATAGTGGTACTTCAGAGGCGTACACTTCACGTGGAGAAACTGCGAAGACTAGGTATGTTTCTTGGTCGTGCTTTTTCTTTTTTGTAACGCAGGTATAAGCTGTAAAGTGTGATTAACGATACGGTGTAAATTTCAACGAAGCGTACCCCAAAAGAGTGTTGGGGCACCACTTGCGTTTCAAAATGTGATGGCGTTTGGATTATATGACCTTGCGTCAGCGCCCTGTCGAGTGAATTCTATGTCAGCTCGACACGGTTCAGATCGACGATTATTTGTTTGCCCAATAGTATATTATAGTTAGTATTTGAGTTCTCGCCTTTTTCATCTTCCAGCGTGTGAAACAAGATACATTGTACAGCTAAAACATATTCTTTATATACGACCTCAAATACATTGGCCGAGAGAAATATGCTGGCGTCATTGTTTTGAGCGGCAACTCTTCCGCGTTCACGATAAAAAGAAGAAAAGATTGCGTCATCTGTTGTTGGCTATATGCCATGGTTGAGCAGTATCTCCAAAACCTCTTATGTCTTAGCGTTGCGAGAAAGCTGTGGAAAAGCTCCGTGTAGAACGAACAGAGAAAGAAGGAGGGAAAAAAAAAAGAAGGCATAGCGTGCGTCCTGGGCCGACTTCAACGTTCAGAAGGACGGGGAAATTCTCTCTTGTTAAACGCACTCACTTATCGAATGCTGTGGTTTAATTGGACATAAGTCGATATTTACCTCTTAGTAAAGGGTAATAGTCAAGCTTCCTTTTTCGTCTTTCTTTCTTGCTTTCTATTGGCTAGCATTCTAGTGCCATTTAGCATCATGGGACTTTTGCGTTTCTGCCTATTTTCTTGCTTGCCTGCTGCGTCAGAATGAGTCCCTTCGTCTCTCAGCCATCTGCCTAGCCATCTCCCCAGTCATCTGCAGCGTCTCTATGTGAAACATGCCTTCGAGTCAGGGACGTTGGTCACACTGACAGGTATCGTCCTTGAATGTTTTCTCTTGCTGAGCATAATTATTTGCAGCGGGGGTTCGAGGTCCTTGTCCACTATGGGACCGAGGCGGGAACACATAAATGGAAGCTAAATGCACAAGTAAGCCTCAACCTGACTTTCGAACAGCGAAAGAAGGAAGTCACTGAAATAGGCTAGATACCTGCGGGATTTGAACCCACAACCTCTGGATTTCCGGTCCAATGCTCTACCATTTGAGCTAAGCTGTCACGCCCGCCTTCTCCAGTGACGCGACTCTCAAGTCACCGCTGTGAGGTCACTGGGGATGGCGTGCCAGCTTAGCTCAAGTGGTAGAGCATTGGACTGGAAGTTCAGATGTTCTGGCTTCAAGTCCCACAGCTGGCTAGCCTTTTTCAGTGACTTCAAGTCCCACAGCTGGCTAGCCTTTTTCAGTGACTTCTCTCTTTTTGTTCTTAACCGCCACCTTGACCCGTGCGCAGAGAAATGCCGGTTGCTTCAGAAAATATTTCCAAGGACAATATCATGACCCAGCTCTAGTAAAAAAACAGAATTTTTGTTTCCTTGATGTTGCGTACCACCTAACACGGCAGCGCAGAGACTGGCCAGTTTCCGACTATCTACTTGCGAGGCGCAGCGTTCGTTTATCATCCTTGACTGTGGACCCAGATACCACTGCAGTTGAAAAGGCACTCGTTCCAACCAAAGTAATGCTAGCTACAGTGTCCAATAGTGCATAAAACCCTGTCACCGATTCCGACGTCTAACAATGATTTTATACATCCGGCTGTTGTCAGGACTAGTGGGGAAGGGACGTAGCTGTTAGCCTAGATAACTGGTACGCTTGTTTGTTTCCCGGCCAGTGAGCTTGGACATGTCCCGGCTGGTTACATTTCAAGCAGCGCCTTTGGTTGCGATTTCTGACGGTTGCACAGTCCCGCGCCAGGTGCCCAACACCGCCACGTCGACGGCATACTATGTTGTGATTACCCTGATGATGGCCTCAATGTGGTGAAATCCTGCATAGATAACATAAACGTAGTCAAGCTGGTGACGAACTTCATATGCACAGATAAGCCTAGTTTGGGCACAACAAGGAAACAATACGAAGGCAGCTGTCTTTCGTGTTGTTTCGTTGTTGTGCCCAAGCTCAGGTCTGCTTGCCCATATGGGGTCCATATGTCCATATGCAGCCCACTGCGTTGCAACACTGCACTGGTTATAGGCGTGTTCGATGGAGTAGGGTTCCATTCAGGGGCCACCGCGCGTTGTCCCGATGTCGGCAGGTAGTGTTGCTGAGACGTCAGTACTGTCGTAAGGTGGAAGCCGCCATTCTCGTTGTGTGCCCGTTGTCCAGGGTGTGGTAGTGGGGGCGAAAATAAGTGTCCTAGGCTGCTGTTTGTGCGGTTGGCCGACAGAAGCGTGGTCTGCGGCTAACTGGTTGGTTCCTGCTGGTGGCGGTGCCATGCTTGTTTCAGGATCTGTCCAGCGGCCATTTCCTTGAGATTTGCGAAAGCCATATTCGCGGTCAAGTTTTGGAAGGTCGGGCGCATTTGGCACCGATTCCGTTCCGCCTTTTCAGCGTCCCATACCGACTCCCCGCTGCGATCGTGGCCCTCCCGTGTTCCCCAAACCCTCACAACGTATTTCATGAGAAGTCTCGTTGTAGTTTGATATTAGTGACATACCATTTGCAGGACGCAGCCTACAGCCTTCTGGAGACAACTTGCTGCCGTGAACACCAGACACGGCCAGATTTCAGTAACAATGAATTCAGTATCCATTGTCTACAAGATAGTCGTATCTCAAATGAGACTCTGTACCACCTGCACTGTCGTAAATCAGTGTCAGACATTCTAATCTCTGGCTTTCCCCGTCGGTCTCCTTCAGAGCTTTCTGGCTAACAACTCACATGACAATGACTGCATCATCCATCTTTTTCTCAGCGCTAAGATGGCCAGAGGCACACTGCTGGTAATAACCCAGCTTCGTATGTGTAGACGCGCTAAGGATGCAAATATGCTTAGTGCGAAAGTCTATGTGGTGGTGCCAGTTGTACGTGGCGCTTAGCCAGTGAGGCGATAGGACAGGATCGTGCTCAGTCAGTTAGTAGGTAGGTAGTGTCATAGTTTCAGAGGCAATTTTAGTCGCCTGAGTAAGACTTGTATCATTTGTAGATATCTCTGCGGGTATGAATAAAAAAAAAAA
>JARGYV010043564.1:0-13679 GCA_029532675.1 Ornithodoros moubata | reverse complement strand
GTTTCCGGCAAATAGGGTCAGGAAAAGATATCATTGGGAATGGCGATTGGTCATCGCCGTGCTATGCGGTGAAGTTCTGTTTTAAGAGTGTAGTCTTCAAACCAGCAAGCTGAGCAGATGGCCGGCTCCACAGTGTGCAATGATAAAAGTATAGCCGTAAGAACAATTTGTGCTTTCAGTGGTATAATTAGTCTCCTTCAGCGGAGACATGAGGTAGAAGTATAAGAATCTTTCTTCATCAGCATCCGAGCCTTGCAGCTCTGGAGAGCCCTGCTCATTTATCAGGCTCCGGGGTAACTCTTTACTCCTTTCTTATTTCCAGCGCCCTTGATGTATTGTCTACTTCATCTTAGAACCATATGAGACTTTTCAAGGCAGGAGTATTCTCTCAAGGACCAAATCAGCAGAAACGCATTAAATCTTTAATGAAATTCGCCAGGACATGCCATCTGGGAACTTTGTAGTCGGACTAAACCGATCCTCAGTGAAAGTAGAAGAAGGAGAAGGAAAAGAATCGATATATCGCGAAAAAGATATCGAAAGCGCTCTGTGCTACTTCATAATGGCAACAGCCCGTTTCTAACTTCTCCATAGCCATGATAGGCCGTAGCCAAACGGCGTCCTGGCTAATGGCAAGAAGGCAGGAGAAGAATCCTGTTCGTGCTTTTGTTTCATCGATGGACTCTTCATGGGCAGCAACTGTCAGAAGGCAGCAAAGGAACGCGGGGTGCTGCTTGTAACTATGCATTGCAAAAGGAGAAATTAACGCACTGAGCAGTTTAACTGAGCACTTTTGTCTACACCCCCCGGTTCAGGACAAAAAGTCCAAAAAGATATGAAAGTAAGGTTTGAAGGTGAAGAAATGGAGGATCCGGAGCTAGACGGATGCAGGGTAGGACCTCGTACCGAAATATGTAGCTTTCACGGGGCAAGTATCACAGGCAGGATGATACAAAAGTTTTTAGAAGGCGCGAGCATCCCACCGTTTGTCTACACGAACAGAACATAACGAACTAAGAGCCAATCATCATTCGTAGTGATATCATTGTTTTCTTATTGGTGGCAGACATGCTTCACCATTCAGGGCAGTGAATGATATCATTCTGTATTGCGATTGGTTCCCAACGTGTTGTGTGGTAAAGTTGTGCATAAGTGTCCCAAAAAGGCGTACGCCCACCGTTTTCAGCAAGTGGCGTCGCTGAAAGGTATCATTCGCAACGGCGATTGATGGTGATCGCCGTGTTATGCGGTGAAGTTCTGTTTTTACAGTGTATAGTCAGAGAGCAACTGGGACTTCCTACTCGGAAAAGGGGGTGGACGGCTATGCTATCTAGCACTACATCGCGGTAATTTGCCTGGCTGCGTTGAAACCGCGTACTCAATGCGGTGCAAGCAGCCCACAGTCTACCCCTCTTTACGAGTAGGCAATGCCCAAGTTTTCTCGCATTAGAGTGGCGCTGAGCACTACGCGTGGCGGACGCGCGTTGCGTCAACGATACGATGGCATAACGGACAATAGCGACGGCATTCCAAATTTCGTAAGCATGCTACCGGCGCATGCCCCTATCTCACGGCTGAACGTTACCTGGAAACTAAGTGAACAACATCATTGTCGCGTGCTAAATGCCGCTTTTAAAATGCGGCGTTACATAGCAGAAGATAGTGTCACTAAGGATGACAGATGATGATGGGATGTCTTTCGTCATAGTAGAGAGGGAACTTTTCGTGATTTATTTCGTCTTTTATTCGCAAATACCGCCCGGGGCTTTCTTGCGCAGTCATGCGGAACGAATATCAAATATAAGTTTCAAACGAGGACAAGCAAGAGGCCGATCTAAAATCGGGTGGACCAGAATGGCACAATAACAACAACACTAGTTTGTGCAGATATTCTTATATCAAATTGAAATATGTAAGAAGCGCGTAATGAAAATAAGATCTACTACAAGACTCCGACAGGAGGGTCACGATGCTAACAGTTAACAATGAAAGTCTCGTAATCAGCTTACTTTTATTCGATGCTTCTTACCCACGTGTAATAGGGTTGATCAAAAAGTTCCCGGAGTAGCCCTGTAAAAATGAAACCAGATCATTTATTCAAATTTCTGTTCTACCCGCTTCAGTGTAGTTTGCTTTGGCACATACACACCAACGCCAGCGCCGCTGCCATCGTCAGAACGCTTCCTAGAAGTCATGTTCTTCTGGCTGCTGAAGCATCTTCAGCGATTCCACTGGACCATCCGTACGTCGTCAGATCGGAGGCCCTTCAGCCGCGACTTCAGCTGAGTTTTTAGTGCCCAGTTTTCATGATGCAAAATTTAGGGAAAAAAATAATAAAAAAAAATGCCGCGAAGTGAACGCCACGTGGCATTCATTTTTTCCCAAGACGCCGATAAGTTTGCAGAACGGTAACGAACTCGCGACGATTTGCTCTGCAGCGCAATCATTCTCTTTCACGGCATGGAATCTTTTCAACGTCCACATTCTGCGCTCCGCACGATACTCGAAATGCGAGTATTCGAAAGCCCTACAGGGGCAAATCTCTCTCCTTCTATGAGCACATTCATCACTTGCAAGTTAAGTCTGCCATTCTTGCGGGATGGACGTAATATGTTGTCCTGCAAATAATATCCATTCTCCGAACACGCTCTCTGTCTTTCGCGCCTCTATGTACTTCCCGTGGGATATGTTCCTGTCAAGGAAACATATAATAACGACGTGGACAAGGCGAGATGTACTATTTCGCTCCGATGGCGACATTGCTGCCAACTGGCGTATCGAAAGTCTGTTGCCTCCATCTATCTTCTCTGCTGTCCACGAAACGGCTGAGAAGCAACAGCTGCTCCGACCACGTTCGAACGTGTTTGGTCAGCGCTGTATGATTTATGTACATGTATAAAGAAGTTTCGATACGAATTCTTGCTTTGTGTTGTTCAGCGCGTTGTTTACAAGGGCCGTTATTGCAGCATCATTATTCTTGGTCGTGTGGGGAAGACTTCGCGCGTTGTTCCTCCTGCGCTGAAACCTGCACGTCGATATTCGTGATTTTGCTGAATGTAAAGGAACTGTTTAAGGCAGCAAACAAAAGCATTCCACATCGAGTGCCGGTGTTTGTCGCCACCTAGCGGCGAAATTGTGTGTAGCAGTAGCCATACTGTGGGGGGTCTAGTGTCCCGTTGCTGTTGGCGTTCGGGGCCTGGCTATGGCACGCTAGTGCACGCGTGCGAATTGTTAATTGTGCGAAATTTACGAGCGCGTGCAAATTGTTGGAAGAAAACATGTAATAAAAAACAAGAAGAAAGGAAAATACAATAACGGCTAACATCACAACAACATAAAACTAATGTATTAAGCGCTCATGACACATGCAGATGGTTTCCACCACCGGAGTGCCTTCGCCCTCCTATTAAACACCCTTCTGGGCGCGAAACCAGAAAGCGCGTAGGCCAACCTCCGCATCGCACGACAACGCAGGGTAAAAGTGAAACATTATGCCCATCGTTTTATCGTCTTTTTACAGCTTTGGAGGCATTTTCTTATCGCCCACATAATACGAGAGGATGGAAATCGATCGTTAGGTCGTTGTTAGAAGGCTGCGTCGCTCTGACGCTTCCTGCGGGCATTCGGCCTGGTCTCAAAAACATCAGTTCGATTCGTTTGAAATCAATACCGGCAGAAAGAATGATGTACAACGATCACCTCATTGCTGAAGCAGTATCGTGAGCACAAAAGATACGGCTTTGAACAGTTTTCCCAGGTGGTCGAAATTATCCGCATCCTACCCTGAGCACGTGCAAGATGATGCCAAATGCGCAGATAGACCGTACGTGTAACACATGTTATCGTTACCATGACCACTGAAAAGTGTGCTATCTTCCGTTGCGCTTTCTGTTCTCCTTCTCGATATCGGCGTAAAAGCTATGCCCAGAAACCATTTTATGCCCATCCTTTAGTGGGGTAAGGAGATGTTGTGTGTAGGTAGATACAAGTTACCCACGGGCACACCTTGTCGTGTGCTTGAGATGGAATGGGAAAAAAAATTATACTGCTGCTTGTACCACAAGTATAAGTCTCAGAAAGACATCTTTTACAAAGGAAACGTGGAAACAGGAAAAACGATTGCAGCCGATCTTTCGAAACAGCGAGAGTGTTAAGAATATGACTTGTGGCGCACCAGCAGACAGTTCAACGGCAGCTTTTGTCGTTCGCGATATCGTCGTCCGCTGCAGTTTCTACTGTATAATTCAGAAAACCTTTGCCTGAGGACCCTTGAAGAAGAAAAAGTTCTCTAGAAAGACGTGCTCAAGTATACCGACGTATAGGACACACTTGTCCCCGAGCAACTACTGCCACGTCGCCATCTGGAGCACTTCATTAGTCTTTGTAGCGATGCACTCCATACCATACTCAGAGCTTCTTTCTTGCACAGAAAAGCTGATAGAGTGAAGCATAAACACTCGGAACTAATAATAATTAAGGGCGGACAAAAGCGTAATAACAATAGTCCTGCCGTCTTCGGTGAGAGTTCTTCGTACCCCATTCACATTAGCGAGCGACGGTTCATGCTAAAGGCTGCATGATCTTTTCTCTCGAATGCCGACGTGTCTCCGTGGAGATGACCCGGAAGACACGTGGGTGGACCCTGTTAGTGACTCTCCTCTGCTTTGCGGCGAAATTGCTGCGCTCGATGAAAGCGGAATTTGACCCAGGATTCTTAGCACTAGAACAAAAGCTCTGAGTAGCTCACGCTTCGATGTAATGTGTGACGCATAGAGGAGCAGTTGGATGACATTTATCCATTCCGGAAGACGATTCCATGGATATGTTCCACAGCGATTTCTTTTTCTGTATTTGCAAGACTCAATTTTTCCTTCAGTTTACTAAACAAAAATATATATCTTTTTGGGAAAGTAAAATGTATGTTTTTGAGAACGTATTCACTTTTCCTGCAGGCTTTAGTATCATGTTTCTCACGTAATCCTCCGTGTCCTGCAGAGTGTTCTCCACATGGAATCATGGTAACCCTCGAATCCAAAGGTATAAGTAGTATGAATCTAAACAATTTATACTACTATTAATACGAGTTATGATGCATGATGTCAAAAACTGGGATAATGAACTGAACAGTACGGTTTACCGGGATTACCTTAATCGAATTAACGTAATCTATAAAGTTCCTGGTAGGAAACATTCGATCCCTAAAGAATTGCAAGTGTGCTTATCATGCAGCTGATGTACGCTGATACGTGAATAGGCCGTACGTACATTGGCAATTTTCTTCTTTCTTTTTTATAACACCGCCGCAAAAGCAATGAATGCGAAAAACACTTTAGATAAAGATTAGAACTCTTAAGAATATAATCAAAACGAAATGGGTCGCTACACCACGCCACCAACTTCAACTCCACTGAGCAATAACCATGCTGTCCTTCTGGCACGCTCACTAAACTTGTGTGCCACACCTCAGGGTTAGTTCCTCGATGATCTCACTCGCGTGAACTCCGAGGATCGCTACCAGCACACGAGGCACTGACCTTGAGATGGCGCTTGAGATGGACGTTTGTAGAAAACCTCTCCTTGCACGTCCTGCAGTAGAATGGCTTTGGTCCTGTGTGTGTGCGGCCATGGAGCTTGAAGACAGCTTCGTGCTTGAAGCTCTTAGCGCAAAACTCACAAAAGAAGCCTGACTCGGGCGCGCTTCTCTGTCCAGGTTCGACATAATTGTGCTTCTTCGTGCGATGGTGCCTTAACTCGTCGGGAGTTGAAAACCTGTCGTCACATGTTGGGCACTGATGGATATTAATGTGCATGTCACTGATGTGCCTGAGCATCTGCTCGGGTGGGACGGACGCCCCGCAGAGGCGGCAGCATTGCAGACGATTGCCTAGCATTGCCTGCGGTGTGGCTGCGTTGGAGAAACGCATCTTGCAAACGATGCAGGGTCGAACCGGCACCTCTTGCCTTGGAGCTGTGGAAACCTCGCCAGTCGCGGGTGCCTGATGGCTTGCAGGCCATGATGGAAACATTAGTCCTGAGGGGAAGTCATTGCAAATAATTGATGTGGTCCTGTGCTGGTTATGAGTGGTTGCTGTGTTGGGTGTGAGGTAGTGTGCCCTCAACGTGACTAATTGAAACCTGTGACGATTTTATATGCTCGACAGATCTCGTGAAAATCAGTTCACGATTTACCGAAGAGGAGCGCGAAGCCGTTCCCAAAGAAAATGGACATGTGCTATAATCTCTTAACTCAAATATACCTGCGCGAAGGAATTATCCGTCTGTGCGGGCCGAACGAATTCTATTTTGCCGTATAAGTTATGTCAATTTTACCAGTGGGTAAAATTGACAACACCTTTCATGCAAGAAAGATATCAGCTACTACCATCTGGGTTATGGATTCTACTATACAATGGTGTAGACACAGGCTAACTGTTGGGCTAGTTCCATAACTTCGATGCTTGAGTATTGGCGCAGAAAAAAGACGAACCTAGGTCCTGCACCATGGACACGGCTGCCTCATGTGGGTACGCTCCTTTAGTCTGCGGATTATTGGACTGCGATCAGCTGCGATATCCGACAGCGGTAATTCAATATGTCAACCCTATGGGACATTTATGGTGCTGTAGTCTAGCTCACCCAACGTACGTTGAAGCGACGCCTTGAAGTTCGCAGAACAGAACTGAAGACGATGAACTAAAAATATTCGGACATGCTTACCGCGCAAGGCTCGTGCTGCACGTGCCTGCCCCGATGATTCTTCTTCCACAATAGACTGCAAAGGAGATTGGCTAAGCGACAAGATACAGATCACAATCTTCCTAACAGCCATGGGCCAAACTTAATTTGAAGAACTAGGTCTGAAGAACTGTCGGTAGTGGTGGGGTATTCCCCATACTTATACGAGGTGCGCTCAAGTTCTAAGGTCTCCCAATTTATTGCTGACAAACGGCTTAGAATTAGAAAGACGCAACTTCTGTCGCTTTTCAACATAATTTTCCTGTAGACAAACACAGTTTTCACAATATCGATGCCATGACCTCATGGCCGCTGTGAACGGGGTCAGCGTTGGCTACTGGAAAATCGCTGATGCTCTAGCGGCCCGATGGCAAATGAGCGACCACGGAGACTGTCCTTCATCGTTGGAAAAACAGCTTGGAGCGACGTCAGATGAGTAAGGAGCATGAGACACCACTTCGAAGTTGTTGGCACGAAGAAACCCCGGAGTCAGGAGTGCCCGATGAGCAGGAGCGTTGTCTTGATGGAAAGACACGCGTGCAGCCTTCTCCGGTCGTTTTGCTCGCAATGCTGGAAGGAGCTTCGTCCGCAAAACAAGTTCATAGGATGCAGCCGTCAGTGTAGTGCCCTTTGGAACACAGTGAGTTCGGATGACATCCTCATTGTCCCAAAACATAGTCACCATCATTTTCTTCGCACTGTCGGTGACCAGAAATTCCTTTGGTGGCGGTGAGTCAGTGTGCTTCCATTGCGTCGACTGTGGTTTTGTCGAATACACTCTACACTCTAGCGGCTTCACTAGGAATTTTGCCGCACTGGCCGCTGGCACGCACGCGGCAACAAAGTCACGCATCGGGGCCACAACGCGCCGCTTTTAAGCACATAACGACTCCACCTCGTTACCACCAATGCCCTCGGTATCAACGAAGTGCAACTGATCTTGCAGGTACGACAAATGTACCACAAGTGGAAATGTCCCGAGGACGATGCCCACGCTTAGCGAGGCCGACCACGGCAAGCAGTTAACGACGCAACCACCACCACCTTATGTTCAGGCACGTAAGCGAGTGAAGTTCATACAGTGTAATTTGTGCAGATGTATATAGAAATATTATATTTTACACTGTCACGAGTGACTACAAACAACTGAAGCATACGCGTTAGAAACGTTCTGGGTGTCTGCCGTCCTCAGTATAGCATGAACAGGTAAGTCACGTTATTAGCTCCTAAGTGGGTAACAAATTAAGCAATGAGACCCCAGCCCTTCTGTAGGACCGTACAAGATCCTGCTCGCCTCACTGCTTGGTACGAAGTATACACCGCTGTAGCTACGAAGAGAGTTCGCACATACGTTCGCACAGAGCCTTCGGAACCTGCCTTTGGGTGAAGTTGTCCTATGGTGTCTGCAGTAGCGTTAGTATCCTTGTAAAAGGGGATACCTTCATAGGTAGCCTCCCTACCTGACTACCTCCTCTCGCTCCCTAACCTCCCTAACCTCCTCTACTCGCTAAAATCCTCTCCCATCACCCTCGAACGCGGCTTCAACGGAACAATAGATGGAACCCAAGTTAAAGGGTACATAGAGCCCTATTGTAGACTACTCTGGAATTTCGAAGCGCTGTCCTAAGTCTCCAGCAAGAACGAAGTTGCCTTTACATGTGTCATTTCGTGTTGAGAAATGGAATCCCTCAAACCACAGACCCACACGGACGACCCTAGAACATCTCCCGTTACAAACAACACTGAGGACAAATGCTGACGTAATCGGCGTCTCTACAAGTAACAAATACGCGTCATTCCAACCAGTGACGTCGTTAGTCCCAACCGTTAAGCAGCACCATCCTCCTGAGTGATTCTTCTGCTGCTGCGCGGCTCCAGGCTTGCTTTCGACCAATGTTTGATCGATGAATGTGATAATATAAAGAACGAGAAACTAAGAATGAAACAACTAGCGCAGCGTAAAACTTCGATCGCATATTGAGGAACAAACTGGTCCTTCCGGAAACTCAAGCTTTGCGGCGAAAGGGAGAAGTTCTTCATGCGTCTCTGGTTGCCATTACACACATGAGGTATATGGCTCTCTGCTGAAATGTCTTCTAAGCATCGGATATCATATATAAATGACAGCGTGGAGTATATTGCTCGCTATTATGTACATTTTCTTCCTTTTGTTTTTTGATAACTTGATCCCCAAGAAAAAGCTACGTTGGCAATGAGGATGCAGCAACCTGATCATCAGCATTTTAACTCTTTGAGCTTTGGCGCGGCTGGTGAAGATGGTACACATAGTACTGGCACATAGATGAGCACCGCAGCAAGTTTCAAGCCTTCATCTCTGCGTGAAAAATAAATATTAAGAAAATACAAAAGAACGTCGCAAGGACACGCCATATAAAATGTAAATGAAAAAAAAAAAAAGAACCTGTGAAGCGGGAAATTAATTTTTCGGAGCACTTATTTATCTATTTATCTAACATTCCCTCAAGGCCATAGGGCATTAAGAGAAAAGAAATGCGATGACTATAAATCATCTGTCTGGGGTAGATGAATGATTCGTTGTTTGCCGGTCGAAACATGAACCATTACTGTGGTGGCCCGAAACTAAATTTTGAAATTAGTCGCATGCTGCACCAAGAGTGCACTAGAAAAATAGATGAACAAAAATAAATATTTTGTCCTGACTTTGCTTGTTTCTTTGAAACGATTCAAAAAGCGATTTGTCACACGAGACGGTGTGCTGGGGCACACTTCGTTCAAAACAAAGCAAGCTGCTTGGAATCCATAGAATTCGGGCAACACACTCTATATGTGTTCAATTTTTTTTCGCTAAGTCCATTCATCCATCACGCATCACATTTCCTGCGCGCACGAAGGAGGAAAGTTAAGATGACGAGTATGCACAAACAGAGAAGTTTCTCGAACACAAGCCACAGAGTGAGTTCACCACTTTGTACGTCCACGCTGTTCATTTGAGGCAGGATTATCACGGGAGATTATGAACTAAATTTATGCAAAGCATATACACCAGTAGTATGAGAAACAGGTAAATAGTTCTTTGTGGCACACACTTTGTCCTTCTCAGCTTACAAGATCTACGATTTGGGTTGGTGACGCTGCTAATGGTAGTCGACCTCGTTAAATGTGGACGTCACAATTAACGCAGGGGGAATAGTTGCTGTTTGGGCTGACTTCGCAGGGAACTATGACAGCCTATGACCTTATGTATTTTTTATTTTTGCAGCGTGAATTTATTTGCATGTAATCATGATGTATAGAAGAGCCCTGTACACAGTATTCACAATGCTCACATACAGCGTAACTTAACAGGATACGCATACATGTACACAGTACATGACAGTCAAACCAGCCCTTATCGCGTGAATAATCAACCTTTCTAGCACGTAGCAGGTTAATAATCCTGAGAATGAGCGAAAAGAAAGACGTTACTCTCACGGTGTTCAGTGATGAACACATCGCCTTATTGGTTAAGTGCCATCTACACCAAGCACCAGCAGAATATGTTTCCAGCAGCCCGCTTGCATCTTAGGTACAGGCCAATAACGTCGAGCCACTGAAGTGTGCTGACTTATTTGCATATCGTGGAGGTAAGCATTGATTCGGTGAAAACACCATCCTGCGAAATATGGGCCAGTAACTTGCGTGCGCCCCATTTGAAACGTACACGCGCCGAACAACCCAGAGCGGAACGGCTGCGCCATTAGGCGCATGAAGCTGTACTGCGTCAGTGATTTTGGTGGGACGACCTCATGATGGGTCTAGAACACAACGCAACGACGCAGGAAGTCCTGGTCTTGGGCGACAAAAAGGACGAGACTGTCGCTAAACTTGAAGCCATCTTATCACCTAGTGTGCGTCCTGGGTCGACTTCAACGAGTACTGTCAACGTACGTCTAGAAAGTCTATGGTAAAGCCCAGAAGAACCCGAGCGAGCGCAGCCGGCGGTAAGGCTGTAGTCTGTGGAATGGGGAAAAAGGAAGTGAAGAAAGATGGCTATAGAGATTTGCATACTTCTAGCGAAAGGAGCGCTACTCTCCAGTTTCATGTTTTGGGGGTATTTATGCAGAGGAAGGATATTGGATATCGAAGAAGTTCGTGCTTCTTGTCTTCCTTCTCTTTCTTCATTTGCTTTACTGTACATGAGGGCCAGCTTATACTTGCAAATGCAACCTTCGCTGTAGAATAAGATGCAGCATCCATAGCAGAGGTCAAGCTATTCTTTCTATGTTGGCGGCTGGAATTCTCGTGCGCGGCTTCATAACATCGTCAGATGTGACCTATTTCGGTATACTATATTGTTGAAACACTTGAGTAATAATTCAAATGCAGCGCATGCGTAATATAAATGTTATTTTCCTGCTCTTTCAAAAATAGTGGACCACGTACTCTGTGTGTTCCCAAGTGGTTCACATGCCAATCTGGCTGGTGTATAATTTTAACTTAATTGTGAAGTGTTAATTAACTTTGAGATGCAAGAAAAACGCTTCGCACGGATGTTAAGTGGTGAAGCACAACAACGGTGAAGCACACGAAGAAGCGGATGCTATCGTTTGTGCCAGCGTTGATTTCACCTTGCAAAAAATGGAGTCCATGCACTCCAGTGCCTCAGGGGCGACAAATCACGGCGACAAATCACGGCGACATTTCTGCAAGAAATGCGTCGGACAAGTGTGATTACATGCGTTGTTTTCTAGGAAAAAAAGAGAAAGAAGGAAGAAAAAAGGAAAGGTCTTGATCTTTTGTAATTAAACATAGTTATAGAGCTCAACGGACTTCTCGTGGGACATAGTGTACAACTGTTTAATAGTTAATGAACTAAATTTGGTAATGTAGATTTAATTACTGCTGTGGAAAACAAAAAAGAGAGACTAGGGCAGCGCCACTTTCCGGTGAAAGCCTTTCTAATTAGTAACATGTAGAGTGTGTAATTATTTCCTTTTACTAATTGACTCAATCACCAAATGAACGAGCTTCCTGCAACCGAAAGCGAAAACTCTCATGCAAAGAGAACAGAAAGAACGGAAACGTACATCGATGGTCGCAAAAAAAAAAAACAGGATTCGCCGAACTGCGTCAACGCGCCACGTGATCAGAGTGACCAATGGTTGCAGGCAACGGCCATGTCAATGTTAGATGCTTCAATGCCTTCAAAGCCCGTCCGCAATGACAACCATCTGCTCTCGTGATCATTCCGATTTCTTTTTTTTTTTTTTTTGGCTATCGGTTTGCGTTGCATAGCTGTCTGAAAGCGCAAGATAAGTCGAAGCACGCGCGCATTGGAGATTTTTTGCCATGTTCATATAGGCTTTCCGTGAGGCGTAGTTTCAATTTGGGCAAAACGTAATGGCGGTTTTGACGCATGCGACCGCCAGAGGGGTCCCACGGCTTTCTGATCTTTGTGCCGCCTCCCTTTCGTTCTTACCTCCATGCTTCCTCCTCCGGAGGGCCGTCGAGCGCTTAACGGAGCGCTTCATTTATAAACAAACAACCTGGCCAATCCCCTTCAATATTCAAGCAAAAAACGTACAGTGTCCGAGCAATCGTGTGAGCGCTTTCCTTTAACAGTATTATTCTTGAAGTCATGATGTCCTATTTAGACAATGTCGTTGCGAAAACGTACGCGTTAGTCTAAAAGTTAGGAATAACATCTCCATCCACAAGCAAACTTATTTTAACTGTGTGCTTAGAACTCCCGTAGGGAATAAAAGAAAGAAAACAAAGTTGCTGAAAAAAACTGTGCAGAACTGTTTGCATCTGAACTGCAAACTTTAACTGTGACGCTCATTAGTCGACTTACGGCGTGGGCCGTCGAAACACACTTCTGTAAATCCGAGTCGAATATACTGCCATTAGGTGCATGCAGCTTTGCAGTGCTTTGCGTGTCCATGATCGATGCAGTGGTATTTGCACCGTGGCCGGACTTGACATGCCGCCTATTAACGCCATCTCCCCAAACTGTAATCCCCAACAACTTCCAGACCAGAATATGTCTGTCGCCTTAAAAAGAAGCAGCCCAACGTCTACTGCATTGCTGAGGCCGCAAGTACAATGTGCACATTCTGGTGACGTTCGGCTGACATATTTCCCCGATGGGAAGGCGGGAAGAAGGCAGAATTCGCTTAAGCACTGTTCTGTGGTTTGCATGAACGAATAGTTGGAGTGATGTGGTGAATCATTCTAAAATAAGAGCTATATAATTATGTCTCTTTTCTTCACCATTTAGCGTTGTTTACTCTGTTTACAAAGAGGTACCTAATGTGGTATATTTCTGGAAAGTATAGCTTAACCTAGAGCTCCCCTTCCCCTGCTCCAGTGTGAAAAGTAGTGGCTCTTCGAAACTTTTGAAACCTGCTGGTATATACGAGATGATTTCATGAAACAGTTCTTTTCTACGTCATGGTGAAGCTGAAAACCGCTGGTTATGGTCACTTCAAGATAATGTGGCAGCGGTCTTGTGGTTGGTACACAGTTCTTATTCCAGCGGAACGATATGAAACCAACATCGCATTTTTTAACTGTATAGTTTCAGCGCTGACACTCTTGACAACTACTTTCTGCATATACTAAATCTCTGTTCTGAAGATTACCCAGATTGGTTGGTACTGATACTTCCACCTTAGCTGAGTGCACCATGCAACGTTTCGTTTATTTTGTCAAGCCGTTTCACAACTCTGCTCTCGAAGAAGGTGAGGTTAAGAGTTAGCCCAGAAGAAGAAGGTTTTTGCAGTTATAGTCAGTGAAGAAGAAGAAGAAGAAGTTGGTGACAACTTGTGACAACTGGTGACAACTTGTGACCCACCTTGTGCAGTCGTCTGCTATCAAATTTGAACTCTCTTCTACCTCCTGCGAACTCTTTGGTGTCTCACTGAGACTCCCTCAACGCGCACCCATGGTCCTTCTTAATGCCTACTTTCCCTGCGGTTTTG
>JARGYV010043519.1:0-12277 GCA_029532675.1 Ornithodoros moubata | reverse complement strand
CCAGACTACACGTTTATCTAAATGGCGTTTAACACGATTAAACGGAAACGTTTAAAACGGAAATCGAAAAAACGTTTCAGATCCCGAGCCCTAGTTAAAACGCCTCTTCTAGTGCTGTTATAGTACCGAAATGCGGTCGAGCAGGACATGAAACCTAATTTCGCGCTGTATTACATTCGTTGGCCGTGGCGTCCCTTGCTTAATCCTTGTTGAAATTACTACCTAAAACAGCACAATGTACTGAGAGCCAACTGCAGTAGGGGTGGCCGTCAGGTTTCTTAACTGATTGTGGCCGCTTCTGTGACAAGATGCGAAGTACAAAGGCAGGCTTGATCAACCCGTCCACCCCTAATGCACTCGACTTTCAGTATATTGTGTTGTTTGGGTACTGAGTAGACTGCTATCGACTGACGCCAGAAGAACAAATGATTTTTAGAAAATCAGTAGGAGACGTGGCGACAGCTTTTCGGATAGAGTCTGCCAACTTACGATGTTTCATGTTCCCTGCAAGCGACGAGAAACACGAGAAGTGGAGAAACCAAAATCACGTGCAAATGCGGAAGAGCGGGTATGCCCAGTGCATTTCGCGAAAAGAATGGTGGTGAACCGAGGTAAAAAGAAAGAAAGGGAATAAAGAGAAAATATTATGTTTCTGCAAACGTCTGTCTTTGATGATGTATTTGATTGTGCTTCATATAAAGCACGTTTAGCTGTGACAACATGTGCGCTTATCCACAGAAAAGCGCCGTCCCGGCCTTCTAGAGACACCAAAATCGTGATGATAACTTTGCCAATAAAGGCAAACGCATGAAAAAGCAAAGACTTGAGGTCACAGAAACAACGGCAAAGAAGCGGGCGAGCTGGTGTAGACGAACGTCCACGGGAAACGGAGCAACGGTGGGCAATGGAAAAAACGAAGCACGGAAAACGGGAAGGCACGGGAAACGAGCAACGGAAAAAACGAACGCGACAAAAGTTCCCACCGTATTTGTTTTTCCGTTCCCCATCAGGGGTTCGTCCTAGACTTGTCGTCATGCGATGACGTGGCGTACTTTACTACTGAAAACTTCAGTATGTATGGAACAACTGGCGATTGCACCTTTGTTGATAAGGCGTCTTTATTTTCGGATGTGCTTGTTCGTCCAAGATCATGGATTATTCCTGCCAACGATATGGCATCGCCAGAAAGGGCATCAAGAACGCCTAAACAATCCCCGAAATAAAAGATGTGATCGCTGCTAACGGAACTCTTTATCGCGAAACCGATATTACCTCTCTGCCATTATAAGAGCATTGTAATAGCGTTCATAAAAGTAGAGACCATTTTATGAACGCACAGGAAGCAATAATGTTGTACACAGTGTTGCTCCATAGTTAATCGCTAGCGTGCCTTTCGTAATTTAGCGGTGCAGCTAAGCGACCGTTCGCGAAGGACCGTGATTAATCCATAATTTAAAAGACGGCCCCCTTTTCGCCATGTATACCCTCCTACTCTAATTTTACTTCTTCTGATGCTGTAGTACGTCCCTCTTTTTCTCCATTCCGTTCGTGCATCGGTTACCCTGTTTAAATTGCCTACATGGTCCTCGTTTTTTGTTATTAATTTTGTTACGATGCTCGAAAGCAAGTGAGTATGACGGCTTTTCGGCTTCGGTGTTTAGTGAAGGATACTGAACAACATACCCCGCTGAATTACTGCGCGATATGCGAAAATAATTTATACCAGCAATAAGCCCAATATATAGGCATGGTTTGAAGAAGTGCTGGTGATGGTTGTACTGATACTACTGCTTGGCGAGATGAGCAGCCAATGGAAACTCACTCGGACATGCTAACGTCACAACTAGTAGAGAGGGTTAGGTGCGCCCTGGGCTGACTTCAAAAAGAATTTTACCGACATACGCCTTAAATCATGAAGGGAAAGCTCCTTGGAGCGCCGAGTAAGAATCAATCCCATACTTTGACTCGCAACTCTGGTTAGCCCACTGGTGAAGCAATTGATGGTGGTGGTGGCTGTGACATATTCTCGCTGTGTTGGCCTTCTATCCATGGGCGACGTCACGACTGACATGTACGTCCTAGGCCGACTTCGTAGGGAACTGTGCCGGAGAAAGAATTGGCGATTGTCATTGCGAGCCTGCGTGAAGCGCCTACTTTGATACCGTGTGCTCCTGAGATATAAATTTGATCATATTCCGCATAGACACAAATGATTACTTAGGTTTCTTTTGCCTTGATGTACACTCCATTTTCTCACGTGCAGTTCTCGCGAGGTTTATGAAATTGACCGACTTTCATTAAAGTGCAGTAAGACCAGAGGTATGTTTATTGGTGTATAACGGCTGGGGTCTCTGATCGACTTGAGAACACATTCGTGGACAAGAAACGTGAAAGAAACGGTAGTGACGGAATGACAGCAACAACATTAAGTGGTAATGGTGAAGTGAGGTAAGACATAATGACGATTACAGGTCACAAATCATGATGATTTGAGAATATCATCGAGGACGATCTCTATTTTTCTGCCTACATCCGTTCCAGCGGAATCTAATTCACCACAAGGAGTATTTACTCCAAGGATGCATTTCTGGTTTTAGTGATTATAGAGAAGCGAACATAAAAGGAGCGCTGAAAATTACCAAGCATTTTGTAGACATAGTATACCTAGAGCACAGTGGTGTCAGAGCCTAGCTGGTGAAGGTGACGTGGAAATTGACAAGGAAAGGGTTGGCCATTAGTTCGTAAATCGATGTAAGGTTTGTCAGCCTCATTGACGAGAGCGCTGTTTATGGGCGGATGACATATAGCATTATAGTTTGACAGACTGCAGTAGACCCAATGTATATAATAGTGTTGATCGCTATGAGGACAATGGTAGTCGTAACAGAGAGTATGTTGCAAATTTGTGGCACGACTGTCATGGTATTCGCGAGAACGATTACAATGTCCTTAGATGACCTGTGTTCCTAGAGAGGATCATGTGTTCCGCGTGATAAAAATCAAAGAAGAAAACAATAATATTAATAAATAAAGAGGTGCGTATGACTAAACAGCAAACAAAACGACAACAAAATATCATGAATTACATCCCTGTAATCAGCGAACGGAACGCAGGCCAATCTTCCGGCACTTTAGCGGCAGATGGGATCTATGGGATTCTCAAGCCTGGTCATGGTCTTTGCGAAAGAACTACAACGCATAGCATTAGAAATTCTTGTATGCTTATGGGTCACAATCTGGTCTTCAAGCTGTTCAAAATACAGCGGACTGAGCACTGTGGAGCCCATTGCACCAGACGTACTCATGGTGTTCAGCGCAGCATTGTCACTTGTGGCCGCCATGTAGTAATACGGTGGGTACCAGTGCCCCGTGATATACGTGGGAAGGAAGACACTGACAAAGCTGTTAAAGAGGCACATCGCATGAGACCGTCCGGGAAGATGCATTCCACAACCACGACCACAAAAAACCCATTAGGTTCTGTACAGGGACAAATGGCTGATGGCTGAGATGAACAATTCCGTAGAAGCGATGAACGGAAGCAGGGTGCTCAAATATCGCCTCTGCTTGTATCGCCAAAAAAAGACACAACTGTTGTTTCTACGTCAAAATTCGTTGCCCATTCTGTTGACTTTATAGCACGTAGCCCTGAACCGACAATCCAGAACAGCTTGGTCTGAATCTGCTGGCAAGTTTTTTGGTGTCTTCCTTTAACAGTCATCTGCTCCCTGCATTTTGCTGTGCAAGCCGATTTATCGATGTACACTTCGCCACAGGCCCCGATGAAAATCATAGAAGTCCTCCACGAAATGGGTCGTCTTATGAGGCTGACATGAAGAGATCTGGGACTCCTCTGATAGACCAGTTTAAATCTCACGCGCGCGCACACGCACACAAGCACAAACAGAATAAAAGAGAACAAAACAGATGGCGTCTTGACGAAAGTCTAGGCCTCCAAACTTTATACCGAATGAGAAACGGAAGAAGAAAAAATCCTGATACTGTGCAGCAGCGTCATTTCCTGGAGAATATATTCCCCAAGTCTAAATAAAGGCGAGGCTATATGGTGAAAACGTATGATCTTCTTTCAGAGGTGTCTTCTCTGCAGAAGCCCGCCTTCTTAAAAGTCTGACCATCATTTCCGGCTTGGCAGTATAATACTTCCTGTGCAAACTAGCCTCATCAAACCAGCCAGCCCATGGGAAGTTGGTTTTGGCTTATCGACTACTGCTTCAGTTCTTGGTCAGCGTGCAGAAAGGAAGACATGTGGGGGCCTAAAAAGAATGAATGAGAGAGAGAGAGAGAGAGAGAGGCAGAAAATTTCAGACTCAAGACGGAATCAGTTCTGTAGGGCTAGAAAGGAATCAAAACGTGTCTCCAAACCGATCGTGTAAAAAAAAAAAAAAAACAAAAAAAAAAGGAAGAAGGGAGAGTGAGGGAAACTAAAAATCGTTGGGTTGCTGCCAACATTTTTCTCGGCCTCTCAATGGGCACCGTTATTTCCGGCCGTTTTTATTCCGTCCATTTCTTGGTTTTCCATGGCGTTATTTATTTAGAATGCCCATTTTTATTCCCTTTCGAATGTCCCGCGAATTTCAGTGGTCTCGCGAAGTAGAAAGGGGGAAGAACCTCTACGTGACTTTTGTGGAGGGCCTTTCTTTTTCTTCTCTTTTTTTTTTTTTTTTTCAGAATGGCCCCCTCAACGTTTTTCTTTTTTTGTCCTTCTGTCAGCTTCGGCGAAGTTGGGCTTGTCAGCTGCGTTCACTTGGGCGTCTCAAGAAAAATGACAGCGGAGACGGGAACTAGAAAAATAGAAAAACGCAGAAAATCAAAAGTGCAGTTAAATATAGGGCTGACAGTGGCCGGGCAATGGAAAGAAGGCAGGCAGAACATTATACGAAGTCGGCAGTAAATGAGACGTGAGTGACTTGATGACAGATCGTGGTCACTGGCCGATACAGTGGGCCCCGCAGTTCATTCTGATAATTCTAATGCTTTTATGTTGGAAATGTGTGTTTACGATGCGACTGTCGGAAGAACATGTTGCCTCGGTGGCTTCGTATTCTGCATAATGTTCCGGGAACATTAAGCTTGCCCTGAGGATGTGTGTCACGCGGGTACTAAGTTAGAAACAAGACCACTCTTAGCAAAGTGAAGTGAATGACGCTGCTAGTGGTTGCGTGCTTGCAGTCTGCCACGCACGGATGGGTTTCCGATCTTTCATGTTTGCCGCTGTAATATTTGTCTAAGCAGAAAGCACAGTACGATGTTACTGATGATAAGCTAGACGTCGATTATGCCCGAACCCATTAAAGGGGTTGTGCCAGCTGGGTAAATGCATCTCAGTAGAGATGTCCAACGGTTCAAAGTAACAGTCATTCACGCGACACGCTTACGTCACAAACGCCCGCCCGTTGGCAGTTTTCATTGGCTTTCGAGATCACTCCTCTAGGTCGCTACGCGCCGGACAGCGCTATTCCAGTGATTTCGATAATGTTTCGACCGATGAATGTTCTATAACAGCTTATACGAGTGGGCCCTACAGCTCCTCTAGATGCCGCAACCTTCCTTCTCCGGTCCACCTTACGAGCGACGTTTTCATACTCTGCATCACCACGCTATTTGTTTTGCTCCAACGTTCGTAGCGCTGCGTGACCAAATTATGAGCAACAGTATTCGCAACATAAGATTCAATTGATTTGTGGAGATAGTCAAGATAAAGTAGCGAAAAGTCTTAAATATGTACGTAAACGCCACATATGCCGTTGCTTAATACTTTTCATTTTCCGATCGTCATCACCAGCATAATTTAATTAAAGGTAACTTCAAGACCATATTAGGAAGTTATCGCTCAATGTATATCGTGCCAGGTGGAGCCACAAAATGTTCTTCTGTGACCTGGCGCATACATGTACCCCCTGTGTGGAAGGATACGCGGTTATAAAAGATGTGTGCGAAATCTACTGCGCAGTATAACGAAATCTCTGTTCGTACACGCAAGCTCTAGTTTTGATTTGAACAAGGAAGTCGTCGAGTGGAATATGCCTTCACCCGTGATTGCCAGAACTTATTTCCTGTTCGTCACTCCACACCGAACATGTAGCGTCTTAGTTAGTTTTGTTTATAAGTTGAAGCATGCATCCGTATATGCATGTACATATATCTAATTTGTACATGCTCAAAATGATGAATATTTGATTTTAAACTGAGCATAGAGTACACATTGGGCACTGGGAAAATAGAAGGACAGAGGAGGAGTACCGGCGAAGGAGAATTTACGAGGTTAAGGAATAGTCAAATCACTGTCTGCTGGATGAGGGCACTGTATGAGCACTGTAATGCAGTATCATACAGTGAGCCCCAACGGCATGTTTGTGTCGTCTGCTTGTGCTCCCACGCTCAGAGTTAGTTACAGCAAGGTTTCTCTACTATCTATGCAATTGAAAGCATTCAATTCAATTTTTATGTTTTATCGAATCAGTTTTATGCAATTCCGCAACATCCGGACCATGTCATTTCAAGTCATTTTCCCTTCGAATGTCGAGATAAAGACACCGAAAACTATATGATCGCGCATGTGGCCTTAGGAGCATCAAGAAATATGGATCTGGGTAACAAATCTCGGTGAGAACTCAAATATTGACACGTTGGAAATAGCAGAAGGACATAGTAAAGAAAGTATAGAGTTTCATGTTGGCGTCGATAAAATCGATGAGGCAGCAACGGCCGTCATTTATATCCACATTCTGTTGGCGCACTATTCATCCGCTATAAGCCCTCTTCTAAAGTCCCGCTGGAATTCCGCTCCACGACTGCATGCAAGAAAGTTAGATTCCATGATCGCTTTACTTCGGGTCCTTTTATTACATTAAACGTGTACCACGTGCACGCGATGCGTGAAGACGTGACTTGCCTGGGACGTGCTTGGAACGCAAAAAAGAAAGGAAGAAAAGTTTGTTCCTTTAAATGAGTTTTGTGTTTGGGGAACTGGCGTTGGAGTAATTGTGTTAGATGAATTTGTTGAGAATAGATTGCCCGTCCGCTTTCAGTGCAGGAACAGACAGCAATGTGCACTCGGTGGAGGATATTGTTTTTGTGGTCTGGTTCTCTGCGTGACAGGCGTAGCTTCATCACGGTAGAAGCATCGAATTTTTAGGATAGATCATTCTCACTCGATATCAGAAGTTGTCAGCGATTTGGTAGTGATGGTGGTGTGAACGCGCTTGTCGTAGTCGTGAAGCTTCCAGTCCATCATATCATATCTCCCATGTATGTTCTACAATTTGATTGATTTAATTTACGCCGTTGACCGCTGACAAGGAACACATATATAAGTATGCGTGTTATTGATACTAAAGACTGAGTGAATCGTGCGGCTATGCGCTAATGAGCCTGAAATTATGTGCAAAAATATGCATCCCTGATCTTTTTTTTTCGTTATTTATATGTATACAATCGCAGCTTATTCTGTAAGAAGAAATGGAACCGAGACATGTATAAGTATAACGCCGGAAACGAATGGCCTGAAACCTTTTGAAGAGTCACGTACAAGTTTCCCGCAAACACGGATGTCTTCAGTTACGCAGCGCACGAATAACTTCATCGCATGCGGCGTCAGCCAAATATAAAACTAAATGCGATTGGATACGAGTCGACATTTGAGAAACCCATTTTAAATCTATTGTACATAACAGTCAGATTTATAATATTGTTTATTAAGTTTCTTTATTAGTTTCGTTCATATATCATTCAGGTATTGCCCCTTCGGTCCACCTATTGTATATACTAATCGGAGGGGCCGAAGAGGCATATCGAACTAGTATCGGTCGTCATATGTCCTTCCATTTCTTTCATCATAGAAAAGTATATCCCCATATGCGTACATATCCTCCTTGGAACCACGATGTACGAAAATGGCTACAACACCCGAAATCGAATGGATATGGTTAATTGAAAGAGCCCGGAGCTTTGGTCTTGATGAACAATAAGAAGAGAAATAAAAAAAAAACGTTGTCTGTGGAGGACAGTAGCATCATTCACGTGGAAGCCATGTTATGGAACAACATGAAAATGCAAGTACATAATACACCCATGCTACCATAGCGTGTACGGGGGAAACCTACTGTAGGCTTCACCTAAAGCACAAATGTATGCGATGAAGCACGCTTTACGTTATGGCTTAGGTTCAGAATGGGTGGTGGTGGTGTAGGAACAAGACGAAACGTCGAACACCATAAACGAACGGAAAGTGACGAGGGTTAATTACACTACCATCACAATTCGTGCTGCTGTATTTCTGCATGACACGACTAACCTTTACAAGTTGCGTTGCTTTCAAAGAAGATTTTAAGACGAAAGAATGCACGAAATGCACGAAAAAATGCACAAACAGCATGGACTGTTTCGTTGTAATCAGCGAGTTGTCAATAACATATTCATGCAAGCAGTAACTCATACCATCTCTAATACATTGAGTAGTAATGTTCACGCGGTACTATGATGAACCCTGCACTTCAAGAATTGCACTTTGCCACATAAAAGGCGTAACACGTCACGCGCAGCGATAGTGTTCTTTCAGTCGATGTATGGTAAATGATAGTTTGTACAACATTTTTTGAACATTTGCGAAGCTATGCTAATTATTTATTGTAGGCGTATCTTTAACTGGAGCCAAAATTGAAGGAAGAGGCCGCACATATATTGAAGACATTGTGGTAAAAAAAAAAAAACCCTTCTCTTACAAATTATTTCGACAAAGAAAAAGTAAGCCACATTGATCGCCTAGGCCGGGCCTTAATCTTCTTCATCTCGCATATCACACTATGCTGTTGGAGCTTACTACAGTTTCGCAGTGCATGTACCCCTTAGTAAGCAAGCCTAGTGTGACCCAGAGCAGACGACCGAAATTAAGGCCACTAGCTTGAACCCAATCTGGTCACCATTAGTCACGTGGAAGATCCATTCCATGGTAACTCAATTAGTTATATTCTCTGGATTCACTCATTGTCTATGCAAAGTAGATTGCCAACCGCCGTTTAATTCAATTGGGAAGCTCCTTGGTTGTTCTTATGCTGCGTGAAGAGTGACTGGGCATCGCAGTTGGGGTTGGGGCAGTCCGCCGCAACACATGCTGGGCGTCCACAAGAATCCGCATTCTACGTCTTGCGATTCACTGATGAGAAACTAGAGGGGATATGTGTATGTGTTTAAGAAGCATCAGCCTGACATTACATGATAGTAAAAAAAAAGTTGAGGTTGAGGAGGTCATAAACAGGTCAGGAGAGTTGAGCGAATTTGACGGGAGGATACTTTTCGCGGGGTAAGGTAAAAAAAAAAAAAATCAGGAAAAGGACTGAGGTAAGGGTAGGAAGGTAAAGTTTTCCTGAGGAGGTCCTCTTAGCTTGAAGTTGACATTGCGTGACTTCAGTCGAATACTACGCGCGCGCTTATGTAGCCTCCGACACTTTAAACTGCGATTAAGAGAAATCTTTCCCCCAAACATTCATGAATTGATGTCTTGCATGTTCGTAATACACATAAGCTAGTAAAACACAGTTAAATTAATCGCACGACGGGCCACCTGTCTTTTCATCTTAAAATATGCCTCAATTTCAATCAATTTGTGCAAACGATTACTCACTCCTGTACTCGAAACATTTTAATTTACTCACGCAGGCCATACAAAGCACAGCTCTCTGACTTAATCGCGATCTTTGTTCTCGTAAAAATACCCAATCTCACCAGATGGGGCACTCTCATGCAGTTGTGTTCATATATGTCCAAGGATAGGCGTGCTGCCAAGGAACAGAACCCAAAGAGAAAAGGACGCGACCTTATCCAATAAGCTTGTCTTTCATCCTCTTTTACGAAAGCTCTCAATACGAAGTTCTTCGCATTAAGAGCGAGTAGTTTTTCTTCCACTGAGAACGCGGACGAGTAACAATTAAACCCTGGAGGAAAAACGCTGGATGCCCCTCCCTCGACCCTCCGATTTTAATTAAATCTGATGCTCACAAAGGAAGGTCGGTCGCCCACCTTTCTTGATTTAACTTTTATTGATTTAATTAGGCGAACAGAGGCGAAGAAGTATAGGCGGCTCCCTAAGAGAATATCTTGAGCCGGCGCATTACGCCTTCCGAGCCGCGTCTGCTCAAAGGTAATGAGGTTCGATTTGTGTTGGTGCCCAATGAAACGCGGACGGGGCTAGAATAATAAGCACACAGCTGCTTGGCTGTTACACAGCTTGTTTGTGGACTGTTGGGAAAGACAGACATTTGCAGGATTGCGGGCGCAGAGGACGAGACGGAACAGATCGGAGGCAGCCTTCGCAGGAATAACAGACACCGTTGATGGGAGTTGCTTTATTTCATTTTCTTTCTTTTGTTTATCGTTTTCATGCGAGACACTTGTCCACTAATCTTCGTTTTGCGGATTGTACGTTTCAGTTTAGAGTTGAGCTGCGGGAATTTATGATGCTCGTATGTGATGGCGGGTGCAGGCACCACACCAGAAGTGGTGAACCTCCACACATCACCATCATCATCATCATTTATTGCTGTTGCTGGTGTTGTTCGTGTGCAGGCAATGTTTACTTCATGTAACAGTGCACGAACGACGTGGTCATTGGCAGGCACTCGCACTTAATCCTCCACTCTCCACTGTTCGTTGTAACTCTAAGAACAGCACCATATAAGAACAATAACGCCCTAAAGGAGGTCTTATGACGGATTTTGCTGGGATACGTGAGACATGGGCAACGACCCAGCATTCCGTTCCGCAGTTGAGTTACTGAGCGCCGTGTCCTCAAGTAGCATATCAGCGGTTTGCGAACTCAGCCAATCGCTTTGAAAGAACTGCCAGTACCTGAAGATGCTACGCAGACATGCATTCACGGGGAAAGCCCTTACCTCCAAGTAACATATGACACTGCTTGTAATGATAAAATAGCATGTGCGCAGGCGAGCTGGTGGACGAAAACCATAGCGTAAAAAGTCAGAGCCTGGGCAACGAAACGGACGACAATGTCTTTAATCTTCTCGCCTCCGTTATCGACCGCGCGCATCGAAGATTAGAAGATTAATTCTACATAGTCTTCGCTGACGTCATCTCTCGTCTACTAAGCCTTTTGAGGTGGGCTACGGTACCATGGAAGCCACGAAACAATAGAAAGAAGCAAAACGAGTTTCGATTGCCGGCAACACGAAAAAAGTTATATCGACCTACAAAAACCTGAATGTCTCCTCTTTTACCGCCGGTGCAAGTCCTTTAATCGGTACTGACGTCTTTGACTGTATCAAATGCGCGCACAGTGTTAATTTAGATGTCGCAATCTCGTTCTTGGATTTAAAGTGCAGTGCAGTGCAGTGCAGTCTCCCTTTTCCTCCCTGTAGACCCAATGCTTTCATACCCTTTACTCACGAATCTTCCACGTTCTATGAAGGCTCTCATGCACATGCTATAACTGAATGTCACTTTCGCCGCGCACTATCGGTCAGAGATCGACCGCAACGCCAGCTCATTTGGCTCATAGTACGGCAACGGTGGCCAGTTTCGAGCAGATCCTGTTGGGTCTATGATAACGAAAGGTACGGAATACAAGTACAGTTTGCCGTCTCGAGAGTAACTCTTTGAACCTAACTTGTCCCGTCGGATCCTGGGACACAGCAGTCCATTCGAGGGCTGCCCTGTGGAATAACGTGCAATTTGGTAGGGAGCTTGCGTCCTGGGTCGTCTTCAGAGCCGACTGTCCTATCACTGATAAACTGCACTGGTTACTATCAAGAATGCGAATCCACCGATCATCTCATCGCACATTTTGTGGATATAGGATGTGCAGAATCTTGTCTCATGCTGGTGGTCGATAGTCCCACATTGGTACTTGGTTTGGTGCGTGGTAAACACTGCTGCGTTCGGGTTCAATTAAACGCCGCGTTGTGAACCTGGACGTCCTACAGTTTTTCACTTTCCCCCTTTTTCTTTTTATCATTGTAACTTTTATAATTTTAAGCTTTCGTCGTCTCAGACACCTTGTCTTGAGTTCTGTTGGGACAGTAGCCAAATGCCAGTCTTTCTGCTTTCACTGATTCTAGCAGTTTAGTCATGTATGAAACGGGGACTTGTACATGACATTCTTTGCCGACGCCCGGTTGCTAGAAGAACGTGTTACTTTTTTTCTGTTTTCATTTATAACTAGACCCCGGATTTCTAGGCAATGCCTACTTTTTTTCCTGTGAGTCTAATAGTGCCTTTCTGATGCAAGAGCACTAGTTAGGTGATA
>JARGYV010043413.1:0-16455 GCA_029532675.1 Ornithodoros moubata | reverse complement strand
GTATTATGTAGCAGTATTATAATACCGATTTCTGGCAAGTATTATGTATTTGTATTATAATACTAATTTTGAGTATTACTGCCCATCCCTGGCCGCAAATTATGCCCTGCCGTGCGGACACCTTTCTTCCTGGTTATTCAGCAGGTTTCTCGATTATGATCATTTCTGACTTTCCTGAGGTGAGGCAACTACATGATTACACTAAAGTGTTTGATACACAAATTATATTTTGCCTGTCCGATGTTGGTGTAACACGTGGCGAAACCTCGACACAGAGCACGCCATACTCGTCGTCCCTTGCGAAGGGAACCCATCCGCGAAGGGAACGTACCACGTGGCATTTTACTCTCCCGTCAAGTTGCTGCTGCCTCCAGCGGGGTTTCGAAGTCTTGGACTTGGTAAGCGCATAGGGAAGCGAAAAGACAGCGAAGAATGTTAGCCCTATAAGCATGAAAAATAAAGGAAAGAACCACTGGTTTCTTTTTTTTTTTCATTCACAGACGACGCAGAAATGCAGGTCGTGCAATATTCTAGTTGTGTTTTCTCGATAATATCAATAATAAATGCTCAGAACACTATGCATTTGAAAGGCATTACAGTGCAGCGCCCACGCACTATTTTCATCCAACGCTTTCCGATCATGCGCATTAAAAATGACAAAGGAGACCGAAAGAAAAAAACCAGGATAACGAAAAGTGAGAGAGAGAACGTCGAATTCAGAACTGCTTCGAAGGGCATCCCCACATAAGTGATGGGGTTAGCATCCATCTAACGCCATTTAGCAGCGTTCAATAAATCAAACACTACCTTTGCCACACCCACGATCGGCCAAAGTTTGCCCCGAACACAAAATACAATAAAGCGCCACATACAAAGAATAAACAAGCACACCTAATGAAATTCCGGCTGTCATTTCAGACAACCGTTGAAGCAAGTGCGTAGTGTAAACGGAGGCGAACATGTAGGAAATCCGCGCATAAAAACCTGGCAAAAATATAAAAGAAGAGCCGCGAAAAAAACTCTCCCTTTCCTCGCGCGGTTGTCAAAGGGATGCCCCAGGTTTTTATGTTTGCTTGAACCGCACCGCGCTTTCTCTTTTCTTTTTTATTTTTTACGCACTTGGATCTAAGCGGCTGAGTGCGAAGCAGAGCGTGCATGGCGCCGTATTGTGTGGCTGTCCATAAAAACGCGACCGCTCAATGTTGCCACAAGTGGTACGTCACTGTTCAGTCCCTTTGTTTTTCTTTGCGATCTGTGATCCCTGTTGTTTGATGTTTGTTTTTCCTGCAATGGAACACGCGGTTGCAATAACAAGATGCCCCGGGGACCCACAAGAGGCAGCCGGATGGGAGCCGCAGAAGGTTAATTAGCCTGACACGGTCGGGTAAAAATAACAATTAGAATCTTGTCTTAATTGCCTCGGTCGGGCGAAAGCGGGTGAAAAGAGTATGGTTGCCACTTGCTCCGCCCGCCTTCTTGTGGCGGCTGCCTACCGACCAATTAATTGTAATCTAAGCAGATCGCAGAGATAACGAGGAAAGGCTCTTCCTGAGTGATGGCCTAATTGTCTTAACTGCTGCCTTGATTTTTGGAAGGGAGAGGACTTTGATCCCTGGACGATAGGCTCGAGCAGCTCAGCCACGCAATTATTTCGTTTTTCTTCTTTGCGCCCGTTCGGTTGAGATCGGTATTAGTACGGCACTTGAGAGTCAGAGGGTTGTAACAGCACGTAAACACCGCAAATTCCATACGGCAAGCTTGTGATTCGTGCGTTCAAATGCCAGTTGAAGTTTGTCTGACTGATAGTTTACCCTGGAACACACTTTGTCATCATGATATTCATTTTCCTTTCTTAGTGACACGGTATGAACAAGCAAGTAGACTCTGTGAAGCCCGTGATAAAGAACACAGAGAATGAACAATATTAGAAGGCAGAAGAAAAATATACTTCTGAGATCGCTTGCTGTGCTTCGCAAGGGTTGTTTCCCGCCGACTCCTATGAAGTCAAGAACCCTTTTTGTTGCACACGTATCTCACGAGGCTGCATAGCCAGAAAATATTTCATTATAAGGGTTGGGCGTAATAATCAGAAAGTAGCTAGCATCTTTACCTATGCGACACAGTTGACTAGAGAATATTAAGTCATTGGAAGTCCTCTTGATCTGCACATTTTACGACTGTGTGAAAGACATTCTCATCTCCTGCATCCGGTTACCGTCGGAGTAAAATGCCATGTGACACTCATCAACTGCGTTCTACGCACAAAACAGGACGACCATGCATCGCGCAGGGCTAGCAATGTGAAGTAATGCAAATGGCGTTTGTTACAAAGATAGGTCTGTACGTTAACGAAACACGCATACGCGTCTTCCGAAATTGAGCTGTAGCTTCATGTATAAACATATATATTATAGATCGGCCGATCTCGTGAACGGTGAATATCTTGCGGGTAGACGATGAACAAGCACGGAACGAACCGGGGGAAAGTGTAAGCTCGCGTGCATGAAGAGGCGACCAGGTGAGCGCTTGCTCCGCGCAACTGCCTAGAATTGCGTAGCTTCCAAGTGGGCTCTCGATGACGGATAGCACGCGCCAGTAGACACTGCGCCGAGCACAACCATCTGTCTCGCCCAAATAAGGCCCACCGTTCTATGCGAAGTATTCCGTCATTATAGGAAACGAAAGCAACTGGCAACTGTGCTGAAAGTATTAGAGTGGGTATATAGCGACGTGTTTGTTGCATCCTTGCTTTATGCGCACATTTCCATCCGTTCTCGACCTTTTTTGTTTTTGTTTGTTTGTCTAGAAAAAAGATATAATTAAGTACTCTGAACCGATTTGATAAACAACAATTAAACATATTGAGAAGAATGTTGACCTAGCTGACAGTGATAAGTTTAATGACAAAGTATGATAGCGTGATGCGCGTAAAGGACCTCCTCTCCATTTTTCTCCTCAACCTAAAACTACACATTCTAGTGCTTATCACAGTTAAACAGCACAGTCTGCTTTAATGACAGTCAGCGTTAGCCTGCAAAAACGTTGATTATATTCTGTATTCGCATGATCATCCCCACCTGATTATCATTCTGCATTTGTAGTAGTAGTCGCATGACGAAGAACGAACGTGACTAATGTTAGTGAATTCGTAATGTTTTAAGAATATTCGGTATTTATAGGATGCTGTGAAATGTAAGCAACCTACATTTATAGCAGTTTATACAAGTGAGTGGTCACTGCACAGTTTTTGTATCCTTTGTAAAAGACGAGAAAAGCAGAAAAAGAAAAGCCAATAAAACAGAGAAGGGCATGGAAAGGGACCTGCGCCTTCGTGAGGTGGGCCTAACCCATCCAGTGGTCCATCTTTGGTTATAACTGGGGCAAAGCTATTGCTATATATTTTAACCATTTCTTAGTACAGTTACACCGGACGCCCTCTATACTGCGCTCAAAACTCAGTTACGCAAGAACGTTAGTAAACAAGTGAGTGACGTGGCGAACAGCACATCCGCACGACAAATATTTCGAACCGGAATATTCTCTTCGTTTGTAATGTCTACGTTAATGGACCAAGAAATTTCTCCTCGTAATCTGTGCGAGAATTCCCCTTCTGACCATGACGCAAATTCAGCGTGAAGAGATGATAACGATCAAGACGAGAGTGGAAGAACACACAAAGCATAAAAGTACGCATACGGCGACGACCAAATCCATCGAAGACCACCGTAACGAACTCATTTGCCAGGCATGCTCCAATTTGCATTTCGGCAACGTCGAAACCTACTTCCGGAACACTGTGATAATACTTGGCATAATAGGAATGGGTAGCGGAAGCATAAAATGTAAACTCTTCGTTCAGTGTAATCTCGTGATATACGCCGCTCGACGTTTCTGCTGTTGTAATAGGGATAGAGTATCCCGAGTTACAAATTGCCTTTTTGGGCTGCAGTTCCCTCCAAAGCCCTCCCGCCATCGCGGCAAAGTGGATCCAGGTAACACTTTTGCTTCTCTTTCGCGGTATTTTAACGAGTCACAAAAACTGGGTACGAAATTAACCTCACTTGGAGACGAGGCAAACACATCCAGCGCATCTATATTAAACTTTCAGGCCTTATAAATGTTACAGAGACAAAAAACGGCGTTCCTTTCAGCTCCACTTTAGTCCCTGGCCCTCGTCCGTCAGAATCTTGGAAGTTGGTCCTAAAGCAATGTATACATATACCCGGCCCGGTGATAATACGCTGCTACTTCTCGTTACGGCTGGGGAAAGTAAGCTATCTGCATAATAGCATTGCAGCTCTTTCATCCTTTTTCTCGGAATCCCAAATGGCATTTGCATTTCAGGACGCAAAGGGAGATTTCAAAATTAACGTCGTCGCTTTTTGCTTGCTTTCTTCGCAAGGAAGAAGACGCTAGTAATAAGTGCGATTGGCTCCAGGTATACGGCACCGTACCACCGGTCGATGAGTGTTTGTGGGGAATATCAACGTTCCTGCACTGATCGGTTTAATTAGGAATGGCTAAGGGGCGAGGGCATCCTTCGGCAAGGGAACAGAATCTAAGGAGTAACCGACGTTGTACTGTAGTCCTTTTTCTTCACGGTTTTGGCTGGGGTAAATGACAAATCATTTCCGAGACTCAGCCACTTGAGACGCTGAATTTAGATCGGAGACTGAACTCCACGCACAAAATGATAAAATCCCTACTTTGCTGATGTAATTCGTATGACACACCACATAAAGTTATAAATAAATCTTGTTTAGAATCATGAGCTACACTTGGGCTAAATACTGGTTAATTCAGATTTTCTATGTTATCGCTTATCGCATTTTTCCACAGCATCTGCAGCCTGCATTGCCAAAAAGGATTAGCTGGCATCCAGCTTGATGTATCCCAATGTAGGATGCCGCAATCCGTCCACCTCATACTACACTGTTATTTTCAGTTGGATTTGCGTGGGAAAAAGTAGTGCACTTAGCGCCAACCGTCAAGCAGAATGATATCTGCCAGTGCTTAGCTTTGTTGAAAGCTTTATAGGAGGAGCATACTTGGACAAGTAAAGATAAGCTTGTAAATGTAAGCACTGGAAGATATCATTCTGTTTGACGGTTGGCGCTAAGTGCACTACTTTTTCCCACGCAAACCCAAGGCAAAATAACCGTGTAAGAAATACTTCGTTTCGTTAGACGTCACGAATGTAGTCACCGTGCGCGAAAAATAAGTTATTAAAAAGGAACTCACTTTTTTTTATCTGCTATATGTAAACTTTGACTTTTGTATACTTTTAGGTAAAAATGCAACCTGTCGCTGCAGAGCATAATCACTGGAATTTCGACACCAAAGGCGCAGGTATTGAGTATTTTAAGAACGCGACAGAAGAAACGTGGAGCGTGCCATGCAAGAGGCATATAGGGTGCCCCCCTTCTTTTCGTGTCTTTCTAACGTGTGCCATAAGTTATTCCGATATGATATCACGGCAAGCAAAAGGGGTTGTGAAGCACATCTAGGGTTCCGGCGGAGTAATATTGCGAGGCGCGCGCCATGAACAATGGGTGGTAATCCGAGATGAAACGAGGGGAAGCAGGAAAATAAGACGTAAAATGACAGGGGTTGCCAATTAAAACCTCTGCCATAGGTCGTTAGAAAGAAGTTCTCGTTTGCAGATCGCATGTCGGAGGGCAATCAAGGGCTTCCTCAGCGATTTTAATGGCTGCCGAGGCATAACTAGTGGCCGAAAGGGCGCGTCATCTGTATCAACGGGCACATGGTTCCTTCCGATGCACGGTTATCCCCCTCACGGAACAATTTACCGTTCCTCTTCAAACGTTCTAAATGAACCGTCCAAGCAAAAGAAGACAAACAAAAAAGGCATGCGGGGGAAAATTAGCCAGCCATGGCGAGAGGAAAGCATTGCGATTTACGCAGAATTCACCATCTCTTATTCATTCTTCAAATCGAAAAGGCCAAGGGTGTTCAGCGCTTTTTCATAGATTCTTTGGGCGCGTACATTGGACGCACATACCGGGTACTACATCACTGAATCGCCAGTAAGAAAATACAGACATCATGAAGCTTAAGGAGTTCGTTATGTAAATTTCAGCTTTCACGTTTGACGCGCTGAGCCACTGTTCGAACGGTCAATTTCTTGGATTCAACTGGAGTGCAACAGTAGGACAACAAAATATTTATGACGATGGTATGACTTAATTTTTAGGCATGCTTACCCTGATACCCGACTCGGACGTTGTTGCGAATACATTATTTACTGTGATACTACTCGAAAATACACAAACTTATAGTATAGAAATAGCTCGCGTGACAAGACAAAGCACTGACTGGACAAAGCAACTAAAAAGAAGGCAAAAAAGCACTTTTGCTTGGGGGCAGTTTGCCCAATTTCCCCAGATCCATAAAACGTTCGTGTAGGGGATGATACATTAAGAATGACTTCTGAAGAAAATCTTTGCAGTCCTTTTTAATTATCCCATATATATGCACCAGGCGAATACACAATTACCAAACGTGAAGAAACAAGGACTGCAAAAGATACCGTAAGTGCTGAAATACGCAGAGGTTCAACTGTAACAGTCAATTCTAACAACTAAACCCGCAAGGAGAAAAAATTTGAAAAAAAGAAACAAAAGTAATTTGTATACTAGAGGTTGTATAGTGGTGAAAGGGAAAGTGTACGTACGCTGCCATAGAGTTTTTCTTTAAAAAATAAATAAATAAATAAATAAAAGAAAAAGTTGAATAAAAGTATACGCCATGGTACTTTTCTAGCTGGTGCACCTGATACCTCATGGCCGCTTTAGCCAGATGAGGGAAAGCTTCGAATTAAGGTTGCGTTATGGACCAAAGTGTCATTTCACTCACAGCTCGACGGCTTTATCTTTCTTCTTATTTTTTTTAGTTTTTTCTTCGTACTCTAGAAAATATCACACCTCGGTCATTACTGCTGCCCATCATAGCAGTACATGCTTAAGAGGAGAAATGTGAGCTCCAGGCAGTAACCGACGAGAAATTACGTAATTTTAGAGGCGATTTATAATCAGACAATTTCGTAAGTCAGAACTCTCTTGTTCTGTTGGATGGAAAGTATTCTCCACAACCAAATGGGCAAGAGAACCTGAAAAGGTTGCGAGCATTAAATAGTGTGAAATGAGAAAAACGATGTTGGTTTTCCTAGTCACGAAAATGGTAGGCAAAAACATACAATTGAAGCAAGATGATTCTCGGGCATTGTATTCGTGTGTTTCAAACTGCGATACAAACAAAATTAAGAACACCTGGCAATAGTTTTTGCCAGATACCATTCATCAGGCATTTTGTGTGACATCTTGTTAGCTGTTACTATCAATGTATCACACAAGACGGAAATATCTGTTTCCAGATGTTCCAGAAATATCGGTTCCAAATAGTTGCATAACTGACTGGTAAAGGCGACAATGTGTCCCAAACAATAAGAAGTACGGCACTGGAAACAACTCATAAGTGAGTAGGACGACGATTCTCGTGCTTTCTATATCACACTAACATTCTGCTTTTGTTTCAATCTCTTAACGTTTGCTATTTTAAGTTTTCTCATAGAGTATCAGAATTGGTCGGGAGATTAATCAACCCTCCTACAATTAGTTCGTAATTCAATCCGCCTAGCCATCAGCACATTTGATACGAATTGCTGTCCCACATGTCCCACATGTCCTCCACCGGTATGGCTATCCGATACAACGCCATCTAGCGAGAGAAAATGGAGTTGAGGAGAGTTGAAATGGAGGGCTGTCAAGTAAAAGGGGTTTAACGCTTGATCTGAAATTGAAGATAGACTGTTTACATGCTGAACTCACTAGAGACACAGGATGCGAAATGTAATATCAGAGGCTTCACTCCTCCCGGCGAATTCAAGTCGTTCCACTGCGAAATTTTCGAGAGTGAAACCCGACATATTTTTGTTTACAACTTGGAGTGCGTGGCCAATATTGTCCACGTTCCCCTTGGCCTGTTCGCAACATCTCAGCGTCTGAAGCGCTTCTAATGGATTTCGCTCTGTCACAGAAGCATCCACATGTCTACTGCTGGCAACAGTGAGTGCTCACAAAGACACAAGAAACCTCTGTCATTCGGGCGTAAAATAATAATAGGGCATATGCTGCGATGCCCGGACGTGACTCGCTCGCGCGGGTTGAGGCCAGGTACACAGCAGACGGAGGAGGGCCACAAGAAAACGCTTCTGCGCATGCTATAATCAATGCGAAGTCATTTTCCGAGTTCCGGATTTGACTTCACTTCGTTGCTTTCATCTTCTACTGCGGAGTTCACCTCTTTTAATGGCTATTTCGTGAGTCATTATTAAAGTAGAAAGAGGCACTGTTGTCGTTAGACTGCCAAGTTCTCTCTCTACGTGAGCCTCCAGAGGCTACCAACAAGAGGAGCTCTAAACGAGCATCCGATCAACGGTCGCCTAGAAGTTCTCTCTCAACACTCTGTCGACAAATGCTTCCATTCAGTGACTTTTTTGGAACAGAAATCCACACATGCAACGAATAACTTCTTGTTATGTACACGGACACAGTTTTCTACAAAGGTTAGGTGTTCTGAGGACTGGGGCTACGCCTTCGAAAACAAGAAGCCAAAAGTTCAAGTTTAAAGTTTCCTACAATGAAAAGAAAAAAAAAAGTAAAAATAAATACACAGGGTGGTGGGGTTAGTGGTGACGCACTGTCATTCAGTATACCAGATAATTTGGTATACGCATAATTGTCTTATAAAAAGCCAGTCATCGTTTTACGGTTTGTTTATAGGACACGGACGAACTCGATCTTCAGTATTTTCATCATTAGTATTACATACTCCGTGCCTGTATGGAAGGTAGTCTGCTTCCCATGACCTCACTACGTCTGTATACATCACGTCTGACGCCAATACTTCGTGTCGTGTCACTCAGATGTGTCGTGAACGTTGTCTTGCATACCACTGTTGCGCAACACTTTTAAGACGGAATATAACCGCATAAAATATATGTATATACACACGCACACAGGGAAGGCAAGAGAGAAACCTGAACTATGCGCATTCCAGAATGAACGACGCTGTTTACCTTACATAAGACAGCGCTCATGCGGAACTTGAGGCGAGATGGCCCAACCAAAGACTCTCTGCAAACATGAATATCTAACGTCCTGAATAACAAGACGAATCCTCATCAAACTTGAGAGAGAGAGAGATCCTGCTTTTAGTGCATTTTCAAAGAGCGAGTTAAGAAAAGGCAGGACAGCGAGCGACGTTTCTCGCCAGTTTGACGTTCTCCCACCAGGGGGTAATCGTGTGTGGTCTGAGTTGCGCTCCACCTGGCGTCACGCTTTTCTTAACCAATCAGTGTCGCTTCTGCGTATTAAAGGTGACAAAGAGGACGAAGGGGGTGAATACCTGCTTTGTTTGACAAGGACGTACCGATCGCATAAATCTTGAGGAAACGTCTCGGCTAAGATTTATGATTGTTGATGTGCAAAACACAGCTAGTTGGAAGCTTTCTTTCGGGCCCATTTTGTTTGGAGACGTCCAACAGGACCTTTTCTTTCTTTCTTTTTTTCTGATCTAAAGAAACGGGCGAACGTCGCTGGAGCTGGTGAACCTGAAAAGGTTCTCAAGGCATTCAAATCACAATCTTTGCCACTTCTAAAAGATCCCCGCGCCGACGGTAAATAATAGAAATGAGGGGAGCTGTGACTCATTGTCCGATGATAGAAATAAAATCCGCACAGCGGAGAGCTAGTTTGTAATGTACGAAGTAGACACTAGAAAGGACCCTATGCACTATTAACAGACGGAAAGAGTTATTGAGGAATTGAGTAAATCAGCTGTAATTACGCTCATCCAAAGCGCAACATTAGCCGCTAGTTAGCCACATAAGGTTGCGTGCTTTAAGTCCTATCTTTGTACATATCAAACGATACTGTTGCTCTCTGCTAGTGGCTAGAATTCATAGCTCCCGTAGCTGACCCGCGAGATGTCACGGGCCCTTTAAACCTGCATTCGTACTGACCTGACTGCAACTACGTAAGTAGTAAGAGCTGCTTTTTCTTTTGGTTTCGATTCCGGATGACAAGATGGCGCATGATTAGCTGTGAAATGTAGGCACCAAGAATGGGACAAAGTCGACACACTGCCGCGAATTGACAAAATGTCGCGAACGGCGACTAGCACAACTGGCAAAAACTGAACCCTGAAGTGTTTCTTTTCTTCGCACGCAACATTGCGAAATATAATGCTCCGTATCGGATACGCACAACACAACTTCTTTTCCTCTCCATTTTATTCGTCTACTTCCACAATGCTATCTTCTGACGCTTAAGTAGAGTGTTCTTCAATTCAAGAAAATAATTGAGGAAATAAATATCAGAAAACTAGAACCACGAATAATAATTTATGTAGTTGCCTTAAACGAACTGTAAAGTGAAATGTAGCCCCCATATTTTATATTCCGGGATGTACCGCGGCACTGGGATTACCCACAGAACATGTGTGCTCCTGATCTCCAATATTTATTACGGAAATTAGTTTTAAAAGTGAGCTTTCCGCAGATCGCAGTGCCAAAAGATGTCTAAAAAGAGAAAACTTGGATCGCTTCCAGAATGGGTGGACAGATATCGCGTGATAGCATAGTATCAGACGAAACATGTAGGACGATTTGTACATTACTATTAAGCCTTACTTAAAAGTAATGGCTATTGTTGACATTGCTTTGCACATTTTCGAAAAACAGTCACCTGGAGTGCCACCTGCGCCCTTTCTTGACCTCTCGTCGTTTACTGCGGCCTGCTGAATCCAACAGTCAATGTTTGCCGTGATCAAAAAGCGCAACGAGTAGAAGTACATTCCTTGTGCCCTTTTAGGGAGAACTTTGTTCACAGCTGATTCTCAGGATGCCTGGCGTTCACTGCAGTAGTCGAGGAGGCAGCAACCGTTTATCTTCGACGACATGCGTTATGTATCAGAGAATACCGGATCACGCAAAACAGGGGGCGAAATATACTCACTGTGCGGCGACGCGCGTCGCCCTAGGCTTGCTTAATAAACAGATGCGCTTTTCTAGTTTTCCGAGCAGTCATCAAAATTCGATTGCTAACAAAGCATTGGAGGAACATATTTAGTATTTGACGCATCTAAGGTATAAGCTTTCAGAGGGATCTACAAGTTACAAGGGTTTGGGATTCACTTCACAATCCCTTTAACACATATTGCTGCCGCAAGACAGCAGTGAACTGTGACCGGGGCACGGATGTTTTGTTATTGAGGTTATAGTTGTCATACTTTTATTTCTCCTAATGTTTAAGTGTATACGAACTTTGAGTTGTACTCACCTAAAGTTATCTAGGAAAAGCCACAGCTTGAAGAGTGGAATTATTACAGATGGCTTACTATGCAGTACGAGGATTTAAGCTTCCCGCAGTAATTGTTCATCTTTTGACAAAGGCTTACATAACGAGCTTCTTTTTTGGCGCAGTGTCAGTCCATTAACAACGAATCTGACATTAATGAACCCGGGAGTTGTGTGCAATTCACCAGCATCCGGTATAGCTCGAGGGAGCTCAACCTGTCCGTAATCCGTCCTACTAACGATTCCGGCAGCTGCAATCTGTCATACTTGAATCAGTCCGCTCTTCATAGAGCGCTGTTCACGGCTTCGTTTATCCTGAATAAATACGAAGGTAGTGCGAGCTGCACCGCATGAAATCTTAATGTCAGTCATTATGTTAAGCCGCGAGCAGTCGTGATTAGGGGAGCGATTCCAGAGTGCTGAAAAGATCGACTACATTGTGTGTGTTGAGTGCAACGTGCTCCTTCATATGAAAACAGTCTTTCCAAGTTCAAACTATACAAGATCAAAGTACGTACAGTGTAAGAAAAGCTTAGGCAACACGCGACCGATTCCATTTTTTTTTTTTTTTTCTGCGCGATGCCTTAACGGTTGGCGAGTGGCACTTTTTATACCTGACCGGCGGCGTGGCCGAGTGGGCTAATCGCGCGCTCTTCATGTTCAGGCTGGGGGCCATGGTTCCCTCTCACGGCTGTGCTGTATGGGTTTTTTCTTGGGTTGTCTCCATACGATCAAAGGCGTGTGTTGGTACAGTCCCCTGTGAAGTCGGCCCAAGGCATCTCCTCCCCCTGCAGCATGCCACCAGGCTAGACAAGCACAGCGCTCGGTAATGATAACTATCCCACCACCACCACCATTTATACTTGGCCTTATCAATGGGGATATGTGGTATATTAACGTTCTATTCAGTGGAGCTGTCCACCTCTACTCTACTCAGATTTTCCAATCGCCCGGGAGGTGCTGGAATGTCAAGCTGAATTGTCCTTACAACTTACCATGAAAGCCTGAAAGGTTTATGCACTTTACACAGCGATAGTATACATTGCTGTTACCTGCTCCTGCGCCTATTCCTAAATGTGTCTTTTTTTTTTTTTTGTCCCCTACGGAATGCAATGGTGGTGGTGGTGGTGGTGGTGGTGGTGGTGAATCGTTACTTCTACAGCGGTTCACCTGCTGATGTGGAAGTATGTTGCTGGAGGATGAAGGGCAAAATGATCATTGTCTTTGATAAATATGGCTAATCATGGTCCAACACTACTACTACTATATACAGAATGGTAATGAGGTGGGATGTTTCACCGCAGATAATGCGCTACTCTATCCCATTGCCCGTGAATTGAGGTATAAGACGAAGATGAAAGGTGTCTCGTTACAAATGTCAAGCATACACATGGAAGGACACTCCCGCAACCACGCGTACACTTGCCCACAGGACTGCAGTTTAGCCAGGAGCTACGTTTGAGAAAATAAGCCCAGGGGGTGGCGAAGAGCACATCGAAGTTGGACTTTGATCGGCCAAGTAGCTTAGACAAGTCAAACGAGCAAGATTTTAAGGTGCTTAATTGTCCCTGGAGGTGGCATAGTTCTATCGCGTATTGTTGGCAGCGCAGATGTTCAACGGTAGCAAGCGCAGCCCAGTTGGAGCACAGCATGGAGTCCCAGCAACCAAATTGATGGAGGTAAAAGAGAGTAAACACAACGTTCAGCCGAAGCCTATGAATCAGGGACTTGAACCGACGAGGAAGCCTGGCATGCAGAACGAAAGCTCAGGGTCCACCGCATATCGCAGGGATCTGTTGGTAATGTCGCGGTGCCATTGCTGGGTGGTCATGGCAGACGGTCAGCTGAGATAGGAGTGATCGTCTGTCCCCTTTGGAGAGCATGACGGAAACAGTGCTGGATGTGAAGGGAGGTGCTGCCACATATGGCCTGGAATCCATTGAAGGGCAAGATGGTGTCCTTTTCCCTTTAGCAGTATATGTATACTGCTGAAGGATGTCTGTCACTACTGGGGCTAGTGAACCCATGCACTGCAGTGCGGATTTAGAATCTCTGTACAGGACCCAGGACTGTGGCTCATAGTATCTAACGTACTTCGGGAACAACAGGATAGTTGCAGCGGTGAATGATGTGCGGTCAGATGATTTAAATCTTCGCGATGTTTGGGCAGCAGGTAATACAAGGGCTGCGGACGAGCCCACCCGAGTGGGACATCCATCTGTGAAGGCTGCCGTGTACTGTTCATACATGTTTTCATCATGTCCAGGGTAACCTGACGGAGGACTGCAGTCAGCACATTGTTCTTTTGTTCCATTCCGGGAAGGAAGGGTGACATGAGTGGTGCAGGATGCGATCACGGCGGGACAGTGGAAACGGTGGGCTTCACTGTAATTTGGGAATATTTGGTTCTGGTTCAACACATAGTCTATAATGCTTCAGTCTTTCTATTGTATTATGTTGTGCGTATACGCCATTGCTGAAATACTTTCATGTTTTACACATTTTTATAGCACTTCCTGGATGGCCTGCACTTGAGATCTCAAGTGCGCAGTCCAGTTAGTCGCAGTCGCAGTACATATAAGTCTATGTTCCGTAGATGTGCAGAGGTATCCAAATGTGCGTCAATAGTTCTCTAAATGTGAATTTTGTTAGTGGTCTCACCGCTATAGCTAAACAGCTCGTCTTTTAACAACAGTATAGCACGCGACCAAAACAAGGAAAGGATCCTTGCCATGTTGGCCTTCGTGGGGACACCAAGAGACACAAGAGGAAGTCGAATCCTGCACGAACAGACCAACAACAACCAAGTAATGATGGTGCCGTCAGATGTTATGATGTTTGGGTTACCTATGTCATGATCTATGTGTGGTACTCTACCTCACTGCACAAGAGGACACTTCATGAGGAGGATAGTGAAACATTCATACACACATGCACTTATCAAAATGCAGGACTACTATCACCGTCTGCTAGATTAATAGAGGCAAGCCATTCTATTTTCCCAGAACACACATTCGCATTCAATCGACCCCAAAATGGAATTTGAATTTTTTTCGTTTAAATCGAGGGTAACTATCATTCATGGAAAAATGGCGACTTGTATCGCTGTTAGTCGATTTAATTGTCTTCAGTACCAGCGTTTCATCGTTGAATACTGCATCATTCATCGTATTACATCTCAATGGAGCGCCAACCTCATCGCTTCCCTACAAAATGGACCATCTGGCCTTTCCAGTACCTGCACCACCTGCAACGGGAAACGGACACAGCGCATCACCCCCTAAGCAATTTGCGTATCTACAAAATCTCCCACACGACTCGTCTGACACGCCATCAGGTGTGTCGCAATAGTACGCGACAGAGCTGAGACCTGTGTTACCCATTTCATTCATACTCCCACACATTTCGGGAACATACCAAAATATATTCAAGCCCGTCGCTTCCCCCATTCTCACCATACTGTGTGATAGGAGCGTCCGTTCGCCAAGATATCAGACAGTCACTCGAACACTGATCACAGACTCTCGCAATGGAGTTTAATCACTAGCAAAGACAAAAAGAAAGGAACAAAAGCAAAAGCCTGCACTTATAAAAAGTAACAATCATAAAAGCCGGAGAAGCCGAATCGACGCGGCGAGTTATCGATTTCTTTTCTTTTTTAACACAAACGCTTCCTTTCTTTCGTTTATTTCTTGTTTTTTGCTCGCTGTAGGCAGGCTGCCCTGACTATAGTCTCCTTTAAAATAGAGAAGGCACTGCCTACCTACATCCCCACCGAGCTATTCCAGAAATTGGTGGGAGTGCAAAAAATAACGAGGGGATTCTGGAGGGTAGAGAGGAAGATAAAAATATCTTTCCCCTTCGTTTTTCCAACTTTAAAGCAGCCGCCTCTCTTGGCGGCGCCTGATATACATATATACCGTAAGTCCCCACATTTAATCCTCGATCGCCCACACCAACCCCCTGTTTCATGTCGGCGGCAATTTCCTAGGCCCTTAATGACGATGCCAGGATCAAGGTTCCGGCATAGTGCGGTGAAACGTGCGGGTGCTAATGAACGGCAAGGATTAGATGAGCACTGCCGACAACGCGTATCTTCGAGCTCTTCAAGCGTGGCATCGCAGGCATCTTGCCACTCTTCTCTGCCTGGCACACTAATCACTGGCTGAAGATCTGCCGTCGACGTCTGTAAGCGTGCCTACCACGACTTGTATGCCTTCAAGCCCTCCCTGCTAGCATGTAATCACGCGATCCAGGCGTCAGGGAGATGTGACCTGCTTTGGCCTGCAGTGTTGCTACAGCGCAGTCGCTGAACTTTAGTAGAGTACTTTAAGAGTAGGTGTCGCCCTCACGTAATGTCTCCCCTTCGTCATTTCGTTCATGTCACTGAAGATTAGTTTCTCTTGTGTACTAAAGGGGTAAAAACTGCGCCGATATCTGGATGTAAATAACAAAAGAGTTATCTTTCACTAACTAAGGTATTGGTATGGTAGTAAAAAGATAAAAATGGAGACTGGCTCCACTTTTGGGGAACCACATTGTAGTTAAGTGTTCCCCGTGTTGTATCTCCGTTTCGAAAGGAGTACGTATAACGCAACTTAGCGCATATAAAAAGTGTGGTACCACTATATTGTAACAGGAACTGTTGATTATTATAACCGGAATACTAATACTCCAACCTCAAAAGAGGACAGCTGGGAACGACATTGGAGCAGTGACAGATCGTGGTACACGCCGCAGGTGGTACGAGGTGACTGACTAGCAGGGGCGTAGCCAGAATTTTGTTTCGAGGGGGGGTGCAGTGCTGGACAGCCCCTAATATATATATATATATATAATAATTAATATTATTTATTATTATTATTATTATTTTAATTAATATAATAACAAAAACTAATTGATGCGGATGGCCACGACATCGAAAAAGAAGTAGAAATAAGAGGCGGACGAAGAGCTTACAAGAAAACACAAAAGGGTATTTATTTACGTCGGGTACTACAGGGGCTCTACGTTTCGGCAGCACCGCTGCAACGTTCCTGCTGGTAGCACGGAGGAGTATTACAGGCTTGCACTTTTCC
>JARGYV010043333.1:0-11275 GCA_029532675.1 Ornithodoros moubata | reverse complement strand
TGGTTACTACCTCCTGCGCTCCCGATGACGTCACGACTGGGCTGCTACGCATCACTGCGGGATCTCCCTTACACTTCTCCGCTGCAAAGTTCCTCGCTTAAACTCATATCTCAAAACCATTGGGTTTGTCCCTTCCCCAATCTTCTTTCACTGTGGCGTCCGTGAAACCGTGGAACACTTCCTTTTCGGCTGTGCTTTCTACAACTCTCAGCGTAGTCGTCACCTTAACTCAAGTCTGCCGGAACGGAGGGCTCCAACTGACTGCTGAGAACCTCCTCTCATTTGGAGACACTACCGCTGTCTACTTCATCACCATCTTCCTAGCATTGCACCGCTATATTGTAGCTAACTTCCGACTCTCCTGCTGATTGATACCTACTGATTGGACGCGTGATACCTACTGACTGACTGAGCACGATCATGGCCTATCGCCTCCATGGCTAAGTGCCACATACAGCTGGCACCACCACCAAAAGGCGGGATTAACTCCTTACACTGAACTTAGCGCATGCAACGGTTCAGTAACCTAATCTTTTCGCGGACATTCCTTTACACAGTTTTTTCGATTAAAACTGAAAAAAAAAAAATAAAATAAAAGGAAAATTCGGTGTTTCTCGGAACCGTGTACGTAACGAATAATAATAAAAAAAAACTAACAAAAAAGAAACAGAAAACGCGGAGCTGGTGGCCGTAGCATAAAAGATAGAATCTGCGTGCGTTTGTAGCCGCATTTGAAGAATAAAGTGTTTAGAAAGCTTAAAAATGGTCTGTATTTATTTTTATTTTTTCTTCTATTCCATTATGAAAACCACTGTCTCGACTTATTTCACCGGTTGGTTTTTGTGCTATACCTCCTGTCATTGCCTTTCCGTGCTTCTCTTCAAGCTGTAGCCTACATAATGCATGTCGTGTGTTGTCAGTTGAGTTCTGAAACTCTGAGTTTTGACAACAAGGTTTTGAAGCTGAGCAGGCGGATGTCATCAGAAATTGTTCACAAGCAGTGCAGCAGCAATTCCCGTCGACATCTTGAAAGAAAGAAAAAGCGTCTGACTTTGAGAAAGGAAACTTTTGCGTGCTTCATCAGTGCCACTAGGCGCTGCCGCTTGTGTCAGGCAAGACGTTGAAAGTGAAAAGCATTTCGAAATATCTGTGCTTGCAGGAAAAAAGGGCACACGGCTCTTGAACGCGTACATGTTGTAACTGAGGTTGAGGGAAAGAGAGACTTTTCATTGTAGATTTTTTCTTTTTTTACTTTGAAAGAGGAAAGTTCATTATCCAAAGTCTTCTCTCGGTAATGCCATAGAAGGACACGTTTTCGGATATCCACTGTCTACAATTTTTTTTCTGTTGACGGAAATGTGTCTTCGAGCTAGGACACCCAACCAGCCTTAACCTAAAAAGGAAAAAAAGAAAGAAGATGAAAGACAAACCCACATAAAAAGTGGGACTAACGTACGACAACTTCTTTCGCTGAATTTAACGTATACATATATACGTATATACATATATTATATATAAATGTGTTATGTCTGGTATTCCGTGTTTTTGCATTTTAGCATTTCTGGAGTAGCCTTGGAATAAGTTCTACCTACACATACCTGCACCACATGCACGCGCTATGCACTGGAATCTGTTCTGGGCCCAGGGTTGAACTGCTGTAGGCAGATAAAGCGCACAAAAACTTGGAGCAGAAAAAAGAAAGGCTGACGCTAGTGGCTTTCCCCCTTATTTCTCGATTTCCTGTAGTCTTTTCTGTATACACAGCCCCTTTATATTCTGGTTTTCGGCAATAAATGTATTGCATTCAAAGAGTATAATAATGCAATACAAGAATAAGAACAATACGACTATAAGCGACTATAATACAATATATTATCTAATATTATATATTTGATGATTATAAGTGAGCTTCACAACGCCCAGTAGCACTGAAACTATTGAAGGCAACCGATGCGTCTATGAATGTGAATGTGAATGGAAGTAATGTTGGAGAGAATGTGACAGTAAATGTGTATCCTCGTTCATCTGGCGTGGCATTGCAACTCAATGAGCGAGCTGTCACTGTGGTGTATTTGGTTACATTTCTGCTCCTAATGTTAATATAGGGTTTCCAGTCACATTGGCGATACACTTTTCATCAGTTGCCTTTATTACTTCAAAACCAATTCCGAGTCTGGTATTTCCTTCTGTTCATTAATCCGTAGTAACCAGTATTGCCAGTTCATTTCACTCTTCGGTCTACGCATGTGAACTATCCCGGCATGGTCGCCTTATAGTTTGTAAGGGAACGCTGTCCCGCATGTTTCTGTGATGAGTGAAAACTCGCACTCACGTATGTCAGAATTGGTACCAAGATGTCCACGATGACATGTAGAACTAACTGGCAGTGCTACACATGAAGAAAAATTAAATTCATGCGAGGCCTTAAAAGAAAGGAGGAGGATATTGAGGAAAGTCGTCCACACAAAACTGTCGTTCATTCTCATAGTTGTAGTCATAGGTAACCACGCAGATTCATCACGCACACGATAGCGTCATGCATGATATAGTCACGGACGAGAAGTCCATCCATTACATCTGTGAATGTGCTCTGATGCCTCGTTGACCAAGCGTTGACTCTGATGGATATGAGTGAGGAACGTAGTATATAAGTTGCAACACTTGGGTTAACGTGCTCGGTTGGTACGGAACAGCGCAGGAGCAGCGAAAGAGAATGTCAGCAGCTATTTACAGCCATTCCTGTCCGCATGTTTTATTTATCCTTTCTTTTTCTGTTGTACGCTATCTTTTACAATTCTTGAGGCTACATATTAGAAGATATGGCTCTTACCCTGGGGATCGAGGAAAAGCGTTGTCACGTATTATTGTTTCAGCGAAATCAATATAAACCTGCAATTTCACAGTAGATAGCCGGTGAATTGCAGGCATTCGCGTTCTTCTTCTTCCTCTTGTTCTTCTTATATATATTTTTTAGGATCTACAACAACATATGTAATTAGTTAGGTTTACCATTTAGATCCGTTGGGTACGTTTAGATTCGTTTTGCCGAAATGAGAACTGAAAATTTCTTATATAGGGGCGGAGTCCTGGCTACATACTGTTATAGCTTCGGCGCAATTCTCGCTCTCACTTCATATGGGCACGACACTGTCAACTGAGCGTTGTGTGTCTACATATGCTTTGGCCAGTCTGCATTTCATTACGTAAAATCGCGTGCATGCGCAATATCGGCTCTCCCTGTCGGGGCAGGCGGTGCCGATCGACATCGAGCGAGGTGATCCTATTTATTTATTTATTCATTAACCATCAGTTTCAGGCACTTCGAAAGCATCGAATGTCACCCATGGGTCTTCATAGTTAGCAACTTAGTTAGTGTTCAACACTACTAACTTGCTAAGTTTATTTAGTTATTTCTTCCTGATGGCGATATGGCAGAATGAATGAGTTCGCTGTGAGATTTTATTTCCGTGAATCGCATTCGTAGTGTAGTAGGATGAAAACAAATGAAGCAGGTTGTGCCAAGGACGGGTAATAGGTGTTTAAGGCCATTTTTGCTAAGGTTAGAGCAGTTCGGAAGAAAGGACATGTTGCTTGAGATGCGGCCTCCAGTCTGTTCTTACAGAGACCCACTTACCCAGTCACCGTGGCAAAGCCTTCCTCATGCGGCACCCTTATACGAGTGCGTCTCTTCATTTTTTTTTCTTTAAACATGTAAATCATAAACCGTATAGGGGACACGCGTCGGTGCAAACTACAAACTGTGGTCCTCGGGTGAAAATGCGTTTCAGAATGTAGGGCTCCTAGAGTTGCCACGGTTAGAGAGATTCTGGTAACGAAAACTTTCTGCACTCAGTGTTTTAAAACTCTTTCTCTAACCTGAAGACTTCTCGCTGGCGAACATTTGACGTCGCAAACTTTCAGAGGCTTTTCCGAGACTCTTTTTTCACTTTTCTTCAAGGCGCAAGTAGGGAAAGCTGGCATTCGCAAGTCGACGGCATTCAAAGCAACCCAGAAATGGCACTTGATAGCACAGCGTGCTTGTAAAGATTGGTTTGGTTATCACTTCGGGTTTTGAGGAGGGACGCCCCGATTTTTGTTTTCTCTTTATTTGTCACAGTTTTTGTATCCGAGGTTAGGGCTACAGAAGCCGACAGTTTTCTGTAGGCAATATGATCGTTCTGTTCTGAATGGCGGTGGGCACTGAAACTGCGGTCTTTTAAGACGTGCGAAAGCAGCTCGATCTGAAATGCAGAAATACCTTTTATTTTCAGATGCTCCCTGTCTACCCTTCATTGTTCAAATAGTTGTAAACCTATTAGCTGCGCTCATTGCATTGATTGAAATGCGCAAAAGAAATTGCACATGGGGACTGGGCGCTTTAGAATTGGAGGATGTGAAATAACACCAAAATAGAAAGATACAGGACACGCTCATGAGTTGAGTTGTGATGGGACGCTATGACAAGATGCGGGATATTAATGGATATGTTTATGTATAGTTTTAATGTTTTCGTTTGTTTCTTTTTCTTGTTATGCTTTGACATGTGAGAACCAGGAAAGACACATTGGGGTATGAGATGCAATGTATATTTAAAAGTACATTTTAGCGTTGTTTGAGGCGACTGACCGCACTTTTCCTTCTCACATTTTCCCTGCACGGAAAAACGTAATGAGGACATGACTGTGTATGTCACACTTTTGTCACACATAACTTATGCCACATTGACCCGCAACCAGAAATTGCAATATCAGGTCACTCTGAATCTCTGATGACGTTTACGGCATAATTTTTTGTGGATGTAGCACGAGGGAGTGAACAAAGAACTTCGAAGATGATGGGTGAAAATTAGTAAGCAAATGGAGGCCTAAGGAAGTGATGGAGTGGGCTTTAGTGAGTGCACGGTGGTCTGGGTGGAGCACTAAGTGAAAATAAGTGAGCAGAAGTGCGTGTGCAAGTAAGTGTGCAAAAGTTGGGGCAAGTGGGTGGTGAGTGAACAGGAGCGAGTCAGCAGGAAACGATTAAACAGGGGGTGAGCGTGCAAATGTAGAGCTGAGCGAGGAGTATGTGAGCATGAGTGAGCAAATGAGGAGTATGAGGAGTGAGAGAGTACAAGTGAGTAAACGAAGCGGTGGGCTTCGCTGGGAGTCAGTATGAGTGAGCGGGATAGGCAGATGTCATTTACGTGTGTCCGTCATCCATCTGCTTGCATGCACTCGTAATGCCGAAACCAGAGCCTCTTTCTCTCTGTAAACACTAGATAGCCTATACGGAGACGACGACTACCGTACACGGCAGTGGCATATCTGCGTATTTCGTTAGGGGCCCTACGAGTCCTATCGAAAACACGCCACCGCTCGCTGATGTCCACTATTTGAGTTCTGAATAAGCTGCGGCGGTCTGTAGGCTGCATGTCGAATGTATGGAGTGATTTGTGGAGAACTTTTTACGGATAGAATGATAGCGCAGTCAAAGAGACAGAGAGAGAGAGAGAAAGCACTTGCAGACGAAAAGAGTTCGGAATAGTGTCTAGAGCTCCTACATCGTTACCACCGACTGACTGGTCGCGATTTCGGCATTCGCGGGAAAGTGTGGAGGCCTTGAGGCCATCCGGGTTGCGAAATGACACCCGAGGCATTGTACGGATTGTGCACTGTGCCCAGCAACTGCTTCTTCCTCTTTCTTTCTTTTTCTTTTTTTTTGTTGCGGGTGTTTTGCGCTTTTTCTTTTCATTTTCACGTTTACTATGTACTTCATATACTTCGTCCATAAAGGCTCAAACGAAAGTCCTGTTTCTACATACATGAGATGCAGCCGTAATGTTTGCCGTCGTTGCACTGTGGCACGCATATTTCATCTCTCTCTCTCTTGCATGTGTAGAGCCAGCATCTATAGTGACCACATATCGCCTTTGTTAAGAATTCCGCTTCCGGTTTTCTTTCCGGAGTTTTTTCCGGTTTTCTTTCAGCAGTCAGGGAATATCAGCATTGCTCTAACAGTAGCCTTTGTTTCGAGCCTCTACACGCAGTATAATGTAAATACGCTCTTTTTCGAAAAGTGGGCATGGACTTTGAAGAATTCTTGTAGCTTTCATTTCTCCTCATGGGGGGCCAGGAAGTGCTTTAGCTGCTTATTTTTTACCTCGTCGTGCAATGGGGGTAGCTACTCTACTCGCCGAGCAGGGAAATTCTCCATATCACCATCATCATTTAATTGTAGTCGTTGCTGTTACCTCGTCGTCCGCCCTAAGCGCTGTTCAGCTTATACTTCTTTGGAGGGTTCTCATTTCACTTTCGTTCAGCTCGAGAGGCAAAAAAAAAAAAAAAAAATTGTTGTTGATTTTTGTGTGAAAATCATTTGCTGACACGACATGTACGGATATTCGCGGTGCAAATGCTAATATAGTGACCGATTCTGGAAAGCAATTAAGTGGGTTCCACTTTCATCACGGTTGCAAAAGGAATGTCCCTTTAAATGCTCTCTACAGGCTCAGCACCGTGTTAGCACTTTTTAACATGTCCCCATAATTAGGGTTGCTGCTCATATAGCTATATGAGACCTCCGTGCAATAAAACGTTTCCTCATTTGGAAGTGCAGTCGATTTGCAGAATCCTTAGGGTTAACAACGCTAATTAGCCGACTGAAATGAGGAGCTAAAGGCTTCGCTCAGACTGTCATTCTATTACACGGCACGACGCGACAAGTACGACAGGAAACTATATATACAGGGTGTCCACCAGAATGTGCAACAAGCCTATTAAATTAGGGAACGTGCCGAAACCAAAATTAGCAACTTGGTACATAATCGTCCTGAGTCGTCCCACGTTCTGAGCAGTTTGAGACATTAGTTGGCTAATTAGTGTAAAAATTACGTTAACAAACTTTTTGTTAATTGAAATGTTTGTGGGGTACCATTTTCAGACTTCTAGGAATTCGCATAACATGGTCAAAACTACCACATAAGTTACCTTGTTTTTGCAATACCATTACCGTTACTTAACGGTTAAACTCACGCCACGTGGTTGTCTCTTCTACGACGGAGTCTGTTTCGATCTCCAGTACACATGGGCAAATCGATAGTGTGTACCAGTTGTAAAAACGCGACCACTATTCATGCCTTTCATTCACTGGGAAGGACACCGCTCTGTCATGTCTGGTTGCAAAGTCGGAGTACAGTTCGCATGGAATGTACGTTTGAACGAATATATGTAGGAGCTTCTTTGTCAACCATCCAACCTTTCGTATATGAAGTTAAAAGTGCAATGAAGGGCGTATCCAGCAGCTTGCCCTGTCAGCTGTTTTTCTCTTTCGCATCCATAGTTTTTTGTATGTTATCAATTTCATAAAGGTAGAGTAAGGAACAAGCAGTGGGAAAGAGAGAGAAACGAAAATAGAAGGATCTGGCTGTTGAGCTCTGACTACAGGAAGAGCTTCCCATATGGCTTGTATCATCTACGTAGCTTTCTTCATATATGGCTAATGAGGGCACGTTTGTATAACGACGCCCAATAAAAGCTGGGCCGTTAATGGAGGAACCCTTATTTTGGGCGTGGCAGTTTCATGGCGTCAACGAATAGTCCGGACGTCTGTGTCTGTAGGTGGTGTTGGCAAATATGTGCCCGGGTGTAATGATATCCATGGAAGCACACGTCTTTCTTATTTCCGAACGAAACTGAGGCACCTTGAAATTTACGCTCGCAGTGGACATCGAAGCGTGTCTAAATCGCCATTTTCCTTTATAACATCCTTTAGCGGACATTAGAGTACGTTTAGTTACTTTTTTTTATAGAATATTTAATTCACATGTACACATAATCAACAACAGAGTGTAATGAATATACGTATAGTGAACAGTGCGTGAATGCTTGATTATGGGCTCAATATACAATGACGCTATATACACCTATGTAACGCTATATAACTCAATACACAATGACATTATATATATTATGTAACTCTATATACTATGTAACACTATGTAACGTGAGTGGACATCCAGTCGTGCTGGTATGTGTACATAAATGGATAAGTGGTTGACATATCCACAGGACTGTGTCACAGCCCCAAAAATATATCAATCACCTAGAGAATCAGATTCTGCAGGACAACTTCGCCATGTCTCATTCCAATCCGTCGGCATGACCATCGATCGCCGTAGAAATGAAATTTCGCCTAGAATGATCAGCCGGTGATTCAGGTGGTCTCTAAAAGGTGCATCAGAAGGCAAAGCCTAGGATACATTGCCCTTAGATGCCCATTTTGCGCTACAGCACGACACCTGAATTTCCAGGGTACGTACGAAGTTATTATGATCACTATGTTCTCAAAATTTGTTCGTGGGCTTTGTCTAAGGTTGCGCCTGAGCAAGAATCTCCGATGTACCAAAAAACCACAAGGTTTTCGCTACCACGCAGTCCCGTAATACATGTTGATTGGATTCCGTTCCCCCACAATTAGGACAGGATAAGTTTCTTGCAATGCCCCCTCTCTGGAGCCAGTCTTTTGTTGGGAGGATGCTCCAGCAAGCCTTCCAGTGAAAGTCTGCCAACTCCTGTGATAGTCCCGGCTCATTTGTACCACAGCGGCTGAATACCAGTCTACCCTGACTTTCGCAGACTTGTTCTGCGGCGCAAAGCTCCTCGCAAAGCCCCTTAGTTCTTTTTATTCCAAGAACCATACGCTTCATGTCTCTCCGTCGCAACAACACTTTACCTTAGGACATAGGACACATGAATCCTTTTGGGACTCTAGGTGCTATTGTGAGCACGACACAGGACCCGCACCAGTAGGCTTATGGCGCATACTACCATCTACTAGGACCGGGCCCTCCGGGCCTGGCCCTGCGTACGCCACTGAGCACATGTACATTTCTCGCCTCTCGACTGCAGCTACGGCAGATGCAATCCCTAGTCACACCCCACCTCGCTAAAGTATCTTCAGTTGTGAGGATTCCCCAACGAGCTTTTCAGATAAAGTCGTCGATTTCCTGAGGCAGTGAGGATTCTTTGCTCTACTTGGGGAAAAAGTAACGTTGGAAGGCCCCTCAGTATGGCACAAAGCCTCGCATATTCGATTATTTTAACTTTTCCTATGTGTACGTTTGAAAGAAATTCTTGTACATGATTTTATTGTTTCACAACCTTTCTGTAGAAGCCTGGCACTTTGCCGCTGCTGGACTTTGCAGCTGTTATGTACTCATGAATCCTGACAAGTCGGTTCTAGGTTCTTGAATCATTTAAATCTGTGGCGCGTGCACTGAATGATGATTTGTTCAGGTGCTTCTTAAGATTCATCAGCTGGCGCCGCAACGGGCTCTTCCCTCGGCTTAGCTGTTACCGTATCGCCGCGGAGGGCGACGCTACCTTGAACGCAGATCGTTCTCACTAGGTGTTATAGCTTTGAGGCCCTCTACCTTCCTGGCTCAAGCTCCACCACGTGTGCCCAGTCGAAGTCCGTCATATTTGTTTTTCATATCATAAGCATGGACCTTATGATGCTTAGAAACCCCCCACGATGACTTTATACGTAACTTCCTTCTCACAGGCGTCCAAGAACCGTCCCCTTAAGTCAGTGACTCACGTTCGGTTTGTCTCTTAGCCAACCCTCCTTGAAATTCGAAATCCCTGTCTTGCGTCGACGAGTCGTACTTTCGCTTGTGCCGCTGTCTCGTTTGTGATGAGGTATTCGAATTCGCAGCGGATAAGGCTTTGTGATATTGCCACTCGTTTAGTTGTGTCCCAGTTGCTGTCCCACACGTTCGTGTAAAATAAAACAATTCAATTCAGTTCAGTTTAGCAATTGATAAATGGCATAGACGCAGGCAAGCTGGTGTCCTTGTTGTCCTGTTGTTGCAGGAGGGGTAACACAGTATATTGAGATGAAGTCCCTGAACTTCTTATCCGCTTCCCTGTCTACCTTGTGTCAGGAAAGAAAAGCCTTTACTGCTCGGACGAGATTTCTTGCTTGTCCGCTTGACGGAGAGTCGTAAGATGGCGTCAAGATCTGTCTGATCTCCAGGGGATCTAGAAGCTGTTTGAATGTCGTGCTTGTGAACTGGGGCTACTGGACAAGGACGGGACAGCCTTGAGCCTAAAAAATATTGTCGTGTTTCCACAGTTACCGCAGCTTTCTTTGATACCGCCGCACTTCGAGCCACTTTCTCAGTGCGCTGATAAGCGCCAGGGGTTTTTGTCGTCAAGTATAGCGAAATCGACATGCTGTCCACGGTACCATGGTTCCCTCGGAACTTCCCACTGGTGATGAACAGGTTGCTGGTTGTACAAAGTAATAGAGCATGCCTCACACGAACCACATCTCAGCTCAGTGTCCATATCCGTACCTGGCCAATACGATCTTGCCAGCATTTTCACACACTCTTTCTAGGCGTAACATTATGTAAAATTCTTAGCACAACTTTGCAATGCTATGAGGACATGGCCACTCGCACGCTTCACATGACGCAGCCACATTTTTTGGTGTGGTGCTTGCTCTGCGTAAAATTGGAAATGAACCTTCTCTGCGTCTACAGAGAAGTCTTCAGTGGCGTCCTCTGAATTCATTAATTAATTCGGACACAGAAAAATGGCCTGTGTATGTCAAAAACACTGCTAACAGCCACTGCCACTGATATGAAGTCAGCCCAGAACGCACATATCGCCCTTCAGTCAACTCTTACTGCTAGCACCACGCTATCGATATTTTCATGTGCGCTGTACCCGTCTATTTCTTCTTTTTTTTCTTTTGTGCGATACGGTCTATGTGACGACGTCAAAATGGAAGTAGTCTCTTCAACTCAGTTCCTGGGGCTTAATGCTGAACCTTTCGTTATTCTGTAACGAACGATAATGCATCACATGAGCTTTTATCTATCTCGAAGTTCCACCACCTTAGTCGCACAGAACATCTTTAACGCACGCTAGCATTGAAAATAACACTGAGCGCACTCCATCTTAAGTACCCCGGTCGACAGTCCTGGACTACAGGCGTACATTTTTGTGATGATCTCTCTTAAGTCTGTCCGCATCATTTACCAGATGGAGACAAGTATTGACGCCAGGTATGAATCGCTCCTCCTCAACGTGACTAAGTATCGAGGTGAGAGACCTCTCTAATCCTTGAAATTCAGAACTAAGCTCCGGCGCGATGTTAATATATAGGAAACGTTCGCTGCTGCTCTTCTGAAATTTTGCCCACTTCGGGTTGCAGGTGAAGTCCATTTTCTTTGTTACAAAATCCCTGGGGCTCACAATACATCACGGAACAGGCAATGCACTTATAG
>JARGYV010043147.1:0-16393 GCA_029532675.1 Ornithodoros moubata | reverse complement strand
TTACGGAACCGAAAACCGCGAGTCGCTAGCGCCACTCTGGGCTGAGATATTTAGGTCCAAAGTCAACAATAGCTGATAGGCCACCCTGTAGTTTGGAGGGACGTGCAACCGTGTGTGCCCAAGCACGATCATGGATCAAGGAAGACCTGAGCCTTGTCTTCTATGACCATAAGAGCGGAACACGCACGGTCTCAGGTTTCCCGCAGTTTCTCTCAGGGCCAAAGCTCAGGCTTTCGGTTACAATATGAAAACGCATCAGGGCTTGCTCCTTTTACACATTACCTTTTTACACTGCAGATCCTGACGGTAGGCCACCTTGTCGCCGAACTAGAAATGTTGATTATTGGCTTGGTTGATTATTGATTCTAAGTTCGCTTGTCTAGCGAAAGAAGCAGCGGCTGTTACTGGCGCAGTTGCAGCGGCTGTTACTGGCGCAGTTGCAGCGGGAATTGCGACTACCCTCTTTCATGACCGGTTAAACATGTTGGGATCCTTGTCATCTAACCTATCCGCGATGCATCTTGTTACGCTCTTTACGCTATTTCTGTTGTGCTTTCTTGGTTGTTTGCAGGGTATTTTGTGCTCTTACAAAATTGTGTGAAGCAGAAAATGCTAACGTATAGCATTCTAGCATCGCAAACTACACATCATTCGATGAGAGTTAATATTCAAATTTGAATTCTGGCTTTGGTCATCTGCAGGAACGTGTCAGAGGAAGGTGGAGAGACAGCAAGAAACCTGCAGGAATTCACAATGGACGAAGTCACCCCGAAGCATCGCCACTAATCGAATATTTATCACGTTTTTGTTGAATATTTGTAACTGATAATCCTTATATTACACCACCTCTCCTAGAATTAGAAAGAAAACCAAAGATGCAGCGCAGTAAAGTAGTCATATAGTACTGGCTATCACGGTTTCCGGTTGTCGGTCTTTATCATCCTCCATGCTCGCGAACTGAAATGTACGCTCTTAAAACAGAACATCACCGCATAGCACGGTGATGACCAGTAGGCATTCCGAATGATATGTCACAAACCTGATTGGTGAAAAACGGCGGCTGTACGCCATTTCTGAGTAATTATGTGTCTCCAACGCATGTGGCGGGCAATGCAAGGTTAGATACACGCCAGGTGTTGCCTACAATTTTCAATTCGATTTTTCCACAAAGCGACGTAACTAATTGGAACCAATATAGTGGCGTTAAAAATCTTGATGTTTCACACTACCAAGCGCGCACAATTCATGACACTGTACGAGAGCCGCTTTGCAGTACCGTTATTATGTTCATAAAGTTCAAAAGTCATTAGCTGCACTTTATGAGCTTTCTTGCTTTTTTTATATTTCATAAGCCCTGTACCAAAGGGATCCATAGAGAGCCCCGACCGCCATATTAGATGCAGAAGGGTCATTTAGTGGCTGACTAGAATATACAAGAGCATTTTAATATCGCGCGAAGCTAACTTTCTTCCTTGTTCGACCATGATCATCCTCAAAGTGGGAGCCCTCTTCATGACGTGATCTGGAAAGGCTGACATGCGGTACGTCATTCTCCATCTGCGCCATGCGGTCGTAGTCTATGGGGTCTTCGTGGGAGAACTTGTAAGACGTGTACGACGTCATATCTTCGCTTCGGAAGGGACCAGAGGTGAATCTGCCTCTTGGAGGACGCGACAAATGCGATTGATACATCGATGATGTTAATGCGGTAGTGTCGATGGAGTACGTAGCAAATTCGCTGCTCGGTGTCGGTTGGAGTGGAGCTTGCCGATGTTCCGCTTGCAGCTCCCGTGACGGGGATGTCTCTTTAACGGCTGGAGAGTTAGCATCCCCATGATGTGCTTGTAGCCCTTTCCTCAAGCCCTGGAGTAGTTTACTTCGAAGGAAGAACGAGGCGATAGAGCGAAATTTCAGCATTGTCCACAATGTCTTATGGTCCTCTGGATGGTGACCCGCCGGAGTTTTCTCGCACTGAGCTGTTGCACCGGCAGACTGCAGCGACATTGAGGCGGACTGGCTGTACAAGTACCTCCCGTCCTGCGTCAGTTCTGGCTTCTGGGCATTCTTAAGCACGCTGGTGCGTGGATGAGGTATATCCTGTACAAGCGAAGGGGATCTCCCGGCTGCAGAGTTCATAGCAGATACGCGGCTTGCACTGGATAACCCATTGGTTGTGTCATTGCTCCCTCTGCCTCTTCTTTTTTTGTGGAACATTGTGTATGAAAAATGAACAGTGAGCAAACCTTTTGAGCTGATAATAGGAAGGCGCTCAAGTAATCTGACAAAGCTTTCTAGTGCACGTCAAGGGCCTGTACTATTGTATAAGGACTGGATTGACGTTGACATAAGAAGACAGATGAAGATCGATACCGACAGACAGCTGTTTGATATGTTACGTTGGTGACGTGCAAGACTAGTGAGACGTCAGCAGTAGCCGTGTTGCCCAATCCCTCAAAGTAAGAAACGAAACTGTTTGATTAACGTCCTGGCCATTTGTAATACCTTGCACGGAATTGATACAGTTTTGTTAGGATTGAGTCTCCAGCAAGAAAATGATTCTCTGAGTATTGATCGGCTTGTTATGAAAATATATGCAAACATAGTTAAATCAAATAACCCAAAGAGCCAGGCACTGGAAAGTAGTGGTAGGCCTTGTAGACCTTGAAGGAACCTCAAATCGAAACAGAACCCAACCAAATAGCCTTCTCAACGCGACATATTTGACGCGGAGACTTACCTTCTAGTTATGAAGAATAAGAGTCCAGAAGCAAGGGACAAGATGAGGAACACGGAAGCGCCCTGAAGGAATGAATGGTAGCGTCTGTCTTCTATGCCATTCCCTGTGATGGCGAGAAAAGCATCCTTAATAGTAAACAAAATAAAATACTGTTAATAGAGTTACCTATAGTGCAATATCCATCTTCCCCTAACGAAAACGGTGAGGTACAGAGACACAAGAAGTTGATGCATTGCAAGTTCTTGTCCGTGAAGGCGCACTCCTCCGAAGTGCGGCAGCTGTCATAGATGTCTTTGGCTAGAAATATGTGCTCTCGTTAGCACATTCTTTGTAAAATTACTTACACCGCAGTCGTACAAACTACCCTTTCTTCAAGCTTCGCTTTTTTCCCATCGCCTTCCCACCTCCAAACTGGCGGTACATGCTGGATAAATTGAACTAGAAACGCCTGCCCTATTGAGAAATGCTTCGGACTGAAGACTTACCCGCAACGCAGCGCGTTCTGTCATTGATGGTTACTTCAACGGGGCTGTAGAACGGACACTGGCAGCGACCATACGACTCGTATGCCCATCGGACGCAGACCTGGCTCGGTATCCGACGGCAGTCGCGGTCGCCGTCGCACTTCTCGCGTCGAACCGGTGTCGATGGAGCCCGTCTGGACTCCGCTGTGATACGCGCGATATACGCGTTACCTAACTGTGGTTTGGACCAAAACCGCGCTTACGCTTCACAGGTCTCTGCCTTCTGTTGAGCTTGTTGAAGACGACACCACCCGACTTCTCATTTGGGTCGCTGCTTGTAAACATCCCTGGGACTCGAGGGTTTTGGCGCTGGTGTTGCGTATCTATGGTTCCTGGTGTAAAAGCGTCTCGTGTGCCGTAATGCACAAGGTGCACGAAGCGCTTGGGCTGTCTGGAACGGGAACATGCTTTTGTGATTTACCCCTCACTGCAGTGACTCTTTCAGACGTGGATTAGGAAGTGTCACGGCTATGCCATTTCGGTCAGAAACTAAAGCAATAGACCATGGCTTTTCCTCTAAGCCTTGAGACGAGGCGTGCCTGCAGACAGAAAGTCGCCAAGGCCAAACGGTGCAAAATGAAACCTGCTCGTATATGCTGGGACAAACTCCAAAACCAGTGTAACGAAGTTGCATTAATCAGAATCACCTCTGCATCATACGCAATCACATCACTTTTACGCAACACAGTACAGCAGCGGTACCGCGGTGGAAGGTCGGTGATGTTCTGTGTTAAGAGTGTGCAGGAATCTTCGCCGACTGTGTATTATTTGGAGTGAGGCCTCAATAACGAGGGAAACAGAGTGAGTCGCTTGGAGCCGTTATCCAAAGGTAAGAGAGTCAAGGTACCCACCAGTAAAGCGACCTATACATGGAGCCCAGTTGAGGTTTAAATTACCAAGTGGTAGGGATAACATGCGACAAGCACACCGAAAATATTACTACCGTTATGCTCACCCCGGCCATGCAGTATCTCCCAGGATATTCTCCTGGGAAGGATCGGTGGTTGCAGCAATAGCGCTCCCGAACGTCATCAGCTTCACTGACAGAATACAGCAGTAACAGTAGGCTAACATGCCTTCAGAGGTTGACATCTAGACTGAAAATTACAGGAGAGGTGCGGAACACGAAAGCCATAACACTCACTAAACAGCAATATGTGAGGTAATGAGATATAACCTTGGCTGTGTCAGACGTCCACTTCGACACGATTCCCGTGAAGTGTCCTTACTCGCAAGACCGCAGCACGGTCAAGACAGCTCGTTCTTCCTCTTCTTCTCTTTGGTAATCGGTCGCTATGCAAGGGAGATTGGCTAGAATGTTTACGGCTCCAAATATATTCCAAGTCTCCCAGATCTAGAGACGATAGGGCATTAGGGCTTTATCATCTTCGAACTTTTCCCGTTGAAAACGAACAGATAATAGCTTCCTGTCAATGGTAGTGAGACTGAGAGACACATATAGAACGGCGTTTGCTGCTACGTTGTCTTTAGTGGATCAAGCCTTCTGCGTCCCTGATCTCTCAGGAGTTCGTCTCAAGACTTTTTGAAGCCTATATTCTTGTGGTGGTGATGTACTGTTATAGACCGAGCGGTCTGCCTGTCCAACCTGGCCGCATATATCTGGCGAAGGACCCACCTTGAGATGACTTCATAGGAAAATGACCGACTTACTATGGGCGATCTTGGTGCCTTTGAGGTGTACCTGACGGGCTGCGTGGTGTAAAAAAAAAAAAAAAAGATATGTGGAGGGGGACGGAATAACGTTCACTAAATAAACGCGCATGATCTATGGGCGACTAGCAAAAAAGGAGAGAAAAAAACAAAGGAGGACAGAAACTAGGAGTTCGCCATGAGCATGGAACAGTCAGGAAAAAGATTCGATGACCTCAGCAAGAGGCAGGAGTTGCCATATAAAGAGCTTCCATACTACTGGGGTCACAAGTGGATGCAAGGGGATGCGTTGGCTGCAAAGTGAGTTGCCGTCAGCTTACTGTCACTAGCTACCTACTGGTTACTGAAACTATAAAATTTGTATTTCTTTCTTTTTTGTGTGCGTGTGCGTCCGCCAGTGCTGTTATATATCGTGTTCTGTACAAATGAGCAGTTTTCTCTGTACCTACCTTTGTGGCTTGTGCTCTGCATTGATAGGTCACTGCGCGCCGCTATCACGATACTTGCCGCAAATGACAAATGTATACAACGGTTGCTTTGCAACCCCGTCTCCTCTGTGTTGGCATCAGATTGGGAGCACAGCAATGTTTTTAGGCCCCGCTATTGTGCACCTATCAACAACCCAAAAAACTCGCGGACAGTTGGGAACGGGGAAACAATTCGAGGCTAGGGAATATTTAAGTAGTGGATGCCATGCTTACCACTAATCTCCTCGAAAAGAATCGAAGAGGTCAGCCACCGCCTCCCGAACTCAACAGCGCCAAGCACTTTCTTATCCCTGCAGAGAACCCTGAGAATGCCCGCCCTAACCCGCTGCATGACCTCAAGTACTCCCGTGGGATGGCCTCCGTACACCACCTTACAACGCGCCAGCCACACCTGATAGTTCCGTCGCGATAAGGACGAAATGGCGGCGATCGCGAACGGGAACCGGGGGTTCAATCAGAGATTGATAGCAGGCCAAGGAATTTGCGGGACGCCGTACAGCACTTCCACTCTGTGCCACGTGGTGTCGGGAAGAAAGCAGTGGTGAAACGCATGCTCGGCAGTTTCGCGATTGGGACAGAAGGGACAAAACGGCATGGATATCCCAAACCGGGAGAATCGGTCGCGCAGTGGCAGAATGTCGTGAGACAGTCGCCACTGCAGGCTGGCTCAGCGAGCATCCAGCCACTTTGCAGTGGCAAGGCGCCACGGAGCATCAATCACCGCAACTCCGGCCGGTGACGGCTGCAGGGCCAAGCAGGGACACGTAAAACTGCGCCACCGTCTCCGTTACCCTTTTGTAGGTTGAGCGGCGTCCTCATTCCACTGCATCGTTCAAGATTTTCGCCAAAAAAGGGATCCTCTTCCTAACATCCGCGCCCGTGTTTGCATCGTATTAAGAGAAGCACTTCTACGTTGAACGGTTCGGCTTTGCTGTTTTCATGCTTATAGATGAATAAATGACTTGTTTTGGTTTTTCTTTTCCCTGCAGTCGCAGTCTTACCCTCTGTTCGTATCTGTGAAACTCAACATTAGAGTGTAAGCACTTTAATAAACAACTGAACGTGCAAGTAACGTTACATGCCATACGTCTTCTTGTCATCTTTTCATATGCATCCCCACGCTCCCTGGTGCGCTTGCCTTTCCTCGCTGAGCAAACGAAAACTGCTTTTCTTACAGCATCCTGATAATCTTTTTCCGACCGGCCACTCTGCACTCGCACTGTAGCATGTCGTTCTTGTCGAGGGCCACTGCTATTTGGGGACCTTTGATGACCCGCACCGTTACAACTGCAACGAGTAAACAATATGAACATGCTGAGCAGTTCACACAAGACAAGTATCTCTCACTAAAGCTTTTTCAATTGGTACGCGTATACGTTACATGAAGTTTCCTACGTTGCCCACGGTTTTGGTGCACACAATCTCTGATGAGATATATTTCATTTGTCCGTGGTGACATATAATTGTCGGGACAACCAGCAGAGCAGGCGCTCTAGCCAAAAGAGCGCCTGCTCGACTTTGTATACCGTCATACACTAGCGGCGCCTGCACCCATAAGCAGCGCTACCTATACACGGGAATGGAATACTTCCACCCACTACACCCTTTCTACCCAGTCACTGTTACAAACAAAGCTCAAAGGTCCATTCTTTTGGTCTCCCAAACATGGTGACACGCACTAGAGAACGCTGTCCAACTCAAAAATCAGTCGACGAGCCAGGCCCTTGAAGACTTTCTTGCGGTATGGAGTACTCGTCTCCTAGCTCTTGAGGGTCTATTTCGTCCGCACCCCAGTCACTGGAGTCTTCTTAACGTACTTTTGTTAGAAGCCTGCCCAGGTGGGTGCACCGCTGTCGGGACCATATGCACTCGGCTACGCTGGAGTACCCCAGCTAACGGTTTCCACAACATACGACTGGACACTGCGTCGGCGCGAGTATTATTGCAGGGTTCCTAACATCGCGAACCCTCTCCATCCAGGGAGGAATGTGATTGTTTGAGAATCACTCTAAACGAATCACTTTTAAGGTAATACGTATTAAATGTGGTATTCATTGTGCTCGTGCTCACTCCCTGATTCTTCAGTTTTCCTCCTTGTGGATAGCAAGTACATAATGCCCCTGAAATAAATCTCCTCATCGGTAAGAGAAGATTATGGAAGTTGAACTTTCATCTGTTATTGTCACACCATCGTCTGTTTGTTCACCGGAATTTTCAATCGCTAACAACGGACCAGCCCACGAAACCAGCAGCTGCTAACAATGTCAGCCACCGGTGCATCTAGTACAAATTTAGTAGGCTCAGTTGCTGGCCTTGCCACTCGTGCAAGGTTATATCCATGGTTTTATGCGCAGTTTCTCTTCTGTCGATTAACACGCCACGACACAAGTCGGTACGTACCTTGTCGGTTCGTTGTCTCAAAGGCACTCAATTTCCACGTTGTCTTTCTGCGTCTCTTCTCTCCTTGTATTACGCACGTCATATTTAGAAACTTTCTTGGTATCGTGTAGACTAGTCCTCCCGCACCGACGGTGAAGGTGCCGTGAATATCCACAACCACATCCCCTGCGCTGGGAGGGGTACACAGTGGCATAGGTACCGTCCTGCTTCCGTTTGTCCTCACCCATGTACCGTTCTGGCACCTCGTCCGTATTGTGCCGCCATTCGTGAGGCCTACGGGCTCGCAGTGAAACACAACCACAGAACCATGTGTAAACCCGCTACCATATCTTGCCCCCTCAGTGAAGACAGTCGCTTTTGTCAAATTGTAAGGATCATAAACTGTGCAAGGTCTGCGTCGTGTTCCTGCTGATTCTCTGCCTGGCGAAGGGTGAAGTGCTGCAAGGAAACCACTGAGTCAGGACTCGCATCCTGAAGAGATCATGTTATATCTGGCACTAGGAAGTTTTAGTAAATCGTTTCCACACCAACCATTCCGTCCCGGTTCATGGCCAGCGGCATTGCACATGCGCGCCGTGAACGGTTTGCCTGCTTAGAAACGGTTACGCCGATCAGAGGCGCTGAAACGGTTTGTGGAGCAGAGCGAACGGTTTGCAAGAAACATAGCTGCCAACGAAGGTTTACCCATGGTGCCTTGCGACGCTTGAACGTGTGATGACCCTCGCGCGCACGAGAAAGCGATGCTGCGCTAGAGGCACCCGGAACGGTTTTATCGCGGTTCACTAAAACTCCTCGTGTCGCCCGTACGGTTGCTGTGAACGGTTCGTCGGAACCGTTTAGAAACCGATGGCGCTTTTTACGGCTCACTAAAACTCCCTAATAATAACACCGCTTCGTGTGGACGAGAAATATCAATGCCTGTGGAAAATGACGATAAAGAGAGTTTGGCCAGAGCGGTGTAGGAAGAAGAAGAAGAAGAAGAAGTTCCACTTGTGGTGCTGGGGAGTCAGCTGTGATATTCCCCATGAACGATGGTCGGCCACGATCTTTGCTGCCTGAGTTAGCGAAAACAAGCACTACGAAAAGGGGAGTGACCCCCAGGAACAGTTAAAAATAAACCGCGGTTTATTTGTGAAAATTCAAATAAGCGACGCACAGTCTCGTTTCCCGCTTACAAAAGATCGTTTAAAAACACGTCGCTTATAAATAAGAAATGCACAAAAAAAAAAGAAAGAAAAATCTTTAAACAGGTGGGTTCGCTGTGCTGCATTTTCCCTCTGGGTTCACCCAGTAAATTACATAGTTCTAATAATCTAACACCATCTCATAAGGTGTAAATGAAATTGGCGTCCACCAAAATTGTCATAAGTAGCTTCTGTCTTATTGGGCAACCACACAGAACGGCTCCTGTCACCATTTCTGTATCGCTCACTTTACAATGCACTATTAGAGGACTAAAACACAAGCACTAAAAGGGACTGTTTGACAGAGGCGGAGACCCTCATAGCTCCATTCGATACACGTTGATATTCATGAATAAAATGAAGAACCTTAATCTTAGAGAAGTTCTCCTATAAAGAATATTGAGACTTATTATAACCTTAATCAGATTTGCAGGTAAATTAATAACTACTTTACTAATTATATCGTACTTGCACTGTGCACCAGTAGACGATGACCCTGAATTCCTCATACTACCGCACCAATGTTGTTGCGCGATCAGGTATAAGTGAACGGCATTACCCTGAATGGTTAGTTATGCGGAGAAGGCGTTTTTATGGAGTGCACGACATGAGTCGTACTGTACAGCATCGCCGTGGGGAACGCGTAAAACAAGTAGCCGCCTTGGTCGGAGCAGTTGTTTGCCAGTAGCCGAAATGCAGCTGCATCTCATCAACATTCAGGAACGTGATACTGTTAGACGTTTCTCAGATGAAAGGAAGACAAAACAAACATACACACACACAAAAAAAAAAACACGTCAGGAGAAGGACGTAGCGTATCCACATGTAACACTTGTTATGCATGTGTCTAGAACACGAAAAAGTAATTGCACAGGAAATGAAAAAAAAAAGTGATTACGAGATGCAACTAGAACCCAACTCGGGTGCGAGTAAGCAGAAGACAGGAGCTATAATGAACATTGGGCGCAGATGCATGCAACGACTTGCCTTCTCCTGTCGCACAAAAGACGAAGAGAATTGCCGCCTTTGTACGTAGATCCATGGGTTCCCTTCTCAAAGACTTTCTATATGATCGGGAGTGACGGAGTGCGCAGTATTTTTCTCAAAATCTTCCCTGTCATCACCGAAGCATCCGTCTTCCACTTCCTGCGGCGTGATACACACGACACATTTAAACGCAGCTTGGTTCCTTGTCGTGTCCCGCTTGTCGAATGTACATTACGCTGACAAAGAAACGTACGCAGGCTACCTAGCAGCGAATGGTGCTAGCTAACTTAAATGATGCAGCCACGCGGTGTTTATCTTGCTTTGGTCCCTGAGTCCAATTTAACAGCAGTCTAAATCCCACTGTCGGTGCACGTTCTTGGCTGTCATGCGTTTGCGCTTCCCTTCGATATCGTCGCCTGTGCGCCTTTGCAACGTGAAGGTGATGTCCTTCAACATGGCATGTTCTACATTGCGCTTGGTTCCTTTGTCCCAGCGCATCGTCGTGTCTGCGCACGCCATACCTGTGAGGCCTTTGCATACTGCCAGGTCTACTTTCCACAGCACAGACCCCGACATGGCTGCATACCTTAGCCGGGCAGTTGACACAAATCCACGTACAGCGCGGCTTGTTGTGCACTGCCTGAAAGGGTCGAACTTTTCCTTTTATGCACACGGTGCCAGCAGTGGTCATGTGCGCAGAAATTTGCCCTGACTGAAGACTGAAGGTAGGACTGAAGTTTTTATAAGCTTTCACGTCTTGCAAGTCACAAGCCTTTGCGTTAAGAAGGTAGAATGCAATGTTTCCCCGTGTTACACTGGGCCGAAATCTCGTTCTAGGGGCTCAATATCGTCATCCGATACGATGCAGAAGAAATTAGTCAGATAGTGCTACAACAAAAAGAAGTGTTTGACGTTGTACCAGTTATACTCTCACAACATAGCGAAGTGTTAAGTATAAAACGTAAACTTGTACCTATGTATAAGTACGAACATGTTCGCACTTTTACTTTCCCTGCCATCATCTTCACCTCAAGCATTCGAATGAACGTGAAGAGAACGAAGAAGTTGCTTCTCGAGGCCTGTGTTCTCAGTTTCCTTCACTGACAAATTGTGCGCCCTGCTCATGGACTCTCCGGTTAGGGGAATTCTCAGGAAATCCGACGCCCCAAGGGAAACCAGGCGACTCTCCTTTGCGCCCAGTCTCCTGGACGTTGATAATGAAGCCCTTCCTCCACCAGAGGCTTTTGCGGTCAAGCGCCCGGTATGTGATGTGAAGCCCTTGTCGAACCACTGCTAAGACTAGAAGTTGAGCGTCAGAGTTAAACAAATAATAATCCTATTTTCTGACTGGAAGGTTCATCTTTGATATTTAATTAAGACAGTCAACGGGGTACGCTAATATACCGCTATTAACTGTCCGGAGTATTTGACCACTGCCACTGGTTCACAGGGACATAATTCCCTCCTCTTGAAGATTCCAGACTCCGGAGCCGGGCAAGCAGGGGGCGGTCCAGAGGGCAGGTCACGAGAAACCGCAGCGACCGGACAGCCTGGACCACTGAAGCGTTTTGTGGTGCAAGTAGTGCGAGACCAAGAAGGCATCCTCGGGGCACTGTCACCCGACGATCCTACAAGTGCACCGCCAATACTGTACTTAGCGGGACTTGTTTGCTGCATGGCCATCACGGGCTTCGTCGTCATCATCATCTCGTCGTCAACGACTGGGAGAGCGTTGCCGTCAGAGACTATTAACGTAACCTCTACAGCTGATTTAGACGTAAACGTCACAAGGACCAGAGTGATGCCAGGTGGCAAACAGCAGTTTGACGACACCACTTTAAAGGCTGTAACTGAGACAGAGAACGATGAGACCGGAGGTAGCGAAGGGACGATGATGGCAGTTCTCAAACCGAGTCAACATCCCGTCCCGACGTAAGCACATGGTTAAACATTATCTTGCCAGTGGGGAAACGTTTGAATGCTGACGACAGATGTGTGAATTATTTTCGGGGTCTGCCCTCGAAGTTCCTAAGGCGTGGAGATACTGTTGAAACTAAATACAAAAACAGTGGAAGACAACAGTTAGGCCTCAACGGAGAAACTCTCCAAAAATCATTTTTGTATGAGCAGTAAATGCCCTTGATTTGATTCGCCCTTAGCCGAAATATTTGGCTTTGTCCGTGTCCGTGACTGGCTTCGACTGTATGTTGCTATCTCAACTGAAGATAACCAGTATAGTGCAGGAGTGAGAGGGAAAGGTGAGGGTGAAAGAGAAGTCACGACCTAGCTGCAGGCTTTTGGCTTAAGGAACACATTTAAGGAACATATATGCCGATGACTTTCACTGGTGAGCATTAGTAACTGCGGACGTTCGTTTTAGCGAAATATCGGCGGCTTCCAACCTGAGGCCTTTCCCTTTAACTTATGTCCCACCGGATTTCTGTCTTTTCGCTGTTCATTACTTTCTGGCTGGTTTTCGGTGTGTTATTCACGATGTCTTTCTGCAGAAACGAGACGCCTCCAGCCAGTACCGAAGGCACAGGACAAAGCGCGAATGCGTGAAGTCTACTGCGAAGAATGCAAATGACATGACTCTTCGTTGTCGACAGTTTACTCTTGTGACGTTGCTTATTTTAAAGTCAGTACGTATAATAAGTTATTAGGTGTTAGTCATCAATTCTTGAATAAAAAATTGAAACGTCAACCTGCACAAGTATTGGCGTTTCTTAAAGCAGCATATTGCAAAAGGGTGGATGGAGGGGAAGATTTGGCAATGGATGTAAGGCGCAAATCGTTCGTTGTGCTGGGGTCAGCTTGATATGACTCTGGAGTGCTAGTGGAACAGTCGTGGCCTTACCCCACTCATTCACTTGCACAGCCTTACTTTGGAAGATGTTCTCTGGCAGTAATACGGGCACTGTTTCTCTATACTAGAGCGAGAGGAAAGTGTGGCGGATGTCACGTGAGTGTCAAATTACGTCTATAAGTCACCTTACCTAAAACTACGAGTCAGAACATAGAGCTTGGAGACATTTATGCATGTCATTTGTTCAGGAATCCAGAGATCTTGAAACAACTGGAGGATTTTGTGCTGCTATGCGGTTGGGGTGGACAGCGTGTCCCGTGGTTAGATTTCACCATTCCCTTCACAATCAAGTAGAGTTGCATGTTTCATCAACCGTGTCTGCGACGGAACGTATTGACTTGAGCGCCTGCAAATTTGTTTGATAGTATATTCTATGCGTCACCAGAGATGTTCAGCAAACCGAGCAAAAGGCGAACGAGATACTAAATAATGATGGGGCTGAAGAATAGGCTGCATCTTACTTGAATACCCGAGGTTTTTTCCTTAAAACCATTTAGGAATGGAGCCTCTTATCTGAACGCATCACAAACCTTTGATTCTACAAAGTTTAAGGGAGCTCTGCAGTAGTGTTTTTGTATGCCTGGTTTTATCAAACGTATCTATGCTTTTGCTTATCTTTGCTATTCATACTTAGTCTTACTTACTGTATAATAATATAATTGTACATCATATACAATTATGGACAAATACAGTGTAATTATATTTATTTTGGCACTCCAGTAGGCCCTTACGTCGCAGTAATGAAAAGGGAACCGAAGAAGGAAGATAAAAAAATTATCAGCGGCGGTTGCCACTGCAAGTTTCATTTCTGTTTTCCTCTCGCTACCCGCAGGAATAGAAAGAGATGTAAACGTTGGTGACGAGTCTTGCAGTAACGTGGCAGCACAAGAGAGGTAAAAAGTTGTCCAACCCTACGGCTTCGTTTTGAGATCCCAGGAGATTCTGCAAAGATATCAGTCTCGTGTAGCTAAGATTCATATGCTCTACAGAAAAATATTGTGTGAATAAAGTGAACTGGTAATGACGTAATGTTAATAAATAAATAAACTGAAATTGAAAGCAAATAGAGACCTAGGACAAAGGGGGTGCTCCAAGAACGTCCGTAAGCATCACACCAAAGCTTGAAATACCGAGGTGGAACTCTCGGTATCCCATTTCGTTCGCCCTGATTTCGTGCGCCTACCGGATTTTTGTATTAACTTGAACATACAATTCACACATGAACACGCTCGCCTAACGATCGACAACGACACCCCGAGATACTTTCCGGTGTGTCCGGCCGAAAGGAGATTCTTGCTCGTGCCCGTGCTGATGGCCAGCCTCATTAGTAACAATAACTCCGTCTGCTCTACGTCATTCTGTCATTCAGACGCGTACTTTCACATGTAATACGCACGTAATTTCACACATAACAGACGTAATGCGCGGCAGTACGCGTACTTTTGCACGTGGCAAGAGCAGGTTTACGAGACCGGAGCAGGCGTAATTCCAGCGTGAATTCTCCGCGGTAATTGTTGAAGGGTGGTCATCTATGCCCCAGTTAACAGCTAGTGCAGGATATCGGCATGACGCCGTAGAAGCAGGCTACTGAAAGAAGGATCTTAATAGTTTAGAAGCGTGACATTTGGCATGGAAAACAGGTAAATGCATGCGGAAGAATCTGATAGACGCAAAAGTCGTGCATCATAGGGTAGCGTGCTCCTGCGTTAATTCTAAACCTGTCACAAAACACCTACATGTATAGTTACGATGAATCATCGTCCGTAGTGCCTTCGCTGTATCCATCGGGCGGAAACATTATCGTTGAGGGATCAGGAGTCGGCGAAGGCTTGCTCAAGGTAATGGCGCCTTCGACGCTTTCTCTTCCTCTGGGGTTGGTGGTGATGTTGGTTTCATTTGCATCATTGGTTGAGAACGTGGCGTCTGAGATGCTTTCAGACAGTACCTGCAGGGCAAGGATGAAGCCCCCCACCAGGAGGCACAGGAGGAGTCCCGCGCATAAGAGGGGTTTGGTTACCGATGCGTTTTCGAGTGCGCTAGGAAGTAAGTCATCTTGTTGACGCACGACTTCCACCTGCATCCTGTCACCACGGGTAACTGGGACACCACCACCAAATGCTGCACCCGGTTCCGTACCGACTCGACTTAGGCCCGGTGCTACTGCACTCTGAAAGATGTGGGTAAATTTGGTTGCGACTACGGAAGGTGCTCATTCATGCCAGTACTGTTTCCAGATGGGGTCAAAATACACCATGTCGGGAGATACTGCGTTGGGGGACGCGTGAGCTTCTAGAAATGGGCGTCATTGCGTCTGGCTTTTGCGTCATCAAAAATCAATCAATGAATACCACCCACCGCGCCCACGGTGTCGTTTGTCACCTCCGTCATAACCTACTACATAATATAATGCTATACAGTAATGCTATAATGCTGTACATTATTGTTGCGGCAGATACCAGCACTGCTGCCGCGCTATCCTTTTCACTTGTTCGACTGATAAAAGGCCGTGCTAAACGGCAATAGAGCACTTGTCCGTTTGCCCTGATACGTGTCGGTCTCTTCCACAGAACCCTAAGACGCAACAACTGGCGCTGAGATGACGCCATCACCATCCTCTAGAAGAGCAGCACAGAGCGCTTGACAGGTATGCTGCAATCTGTCAGTTTATAATGGTAGCCCGAGTGGGAAGAAGCCGAATGAGACGAAACAACGGACAGTTTTAAATCCTACGTGGAGCGTCTCCTACCAGGAGCCCATCACTACCTCCGGGACCATCGCCAGACACTGCAGGCCGCCCTCCGGTGTGCCCATCGCCAAGTGTCAGCGCGTCTGTCACTGCAGCTCGCGGCAGGGGTGACTTGCCGTCCACCAACAGCTTGTCAAAGGCTGTGGCAGCTCAGTTTTCCACAAGTCGCGGCAAGCACCCCCTACGAAGGCGTTCACGCGGCATCAGAGAACGCGGTCGCTAAAAGGCGGTGTACGTTCATAAATAAACGGGGAGGTGTTGCGGCAGATAGCCAATTCTGCGACTGATAAGACGACTCGGCTGAACGGCCATAAAACACTTTTCCGTCTACCTTAATTCGTGCCGGTCACTTCCATGAAGCCCTAAGACACAACTAATATCTTCTAGATCGAGGTTTGAGTTTTCCAGGTTTCTCTTGTTTCCATCACGCACAAAGGAATCTTCCTGTTGACTGGATCTCAGTGCCCGCAGCAAATAAATGTTAACATTTCAGCGTTATTTTAATGCATCATCCTTCTGCTTTACCTTATTTGAGAATTACATTTCCGCTCCCACTACGCCATGGTTAAGTTCAACGAAGTACATGAGAACAAGGCTAGTCGCTCAATACTCACGAAACGCTTTATAGCGAAAGCCTCTGGTGGTGGGAGTGGTTCATCGTCCGGACCCTTTACATCTGGAGCGAATGATAGCCTTCGCCTGGACGTTGCCGTCGACAATTTCCGCAGGATGCCCTTAACCTCGGCCATGACATGTAGACTTCGCAGACGAACCAACCTTTGTCCTGTGT
>JARGYV010042699.1:0-29851 GCA_029532675.1 Ornithodoros moubata | reverse complement strand
ATTAGGGTGCACAATGTTCTTTACACGACAATATGTCACTACAGATCCCGAGAGTCCGTGAACTGCAAACGAGCCGGATGAGGAAAGCCGACATTCACTGTCTTCACTGTCGTGCACCTTCACTACCGAGATAGTTCCTGGGGAGGTTGAACGTTTCAGGCCAATTGCAGTGTGTGATTATCGCCCACTCTGATTGGGAGACCCGTGACGCCGCTATTCCGGATTAGTAAATCTAGAACTTTTGATGTTGGAAGTCTAGAATTTGAGAGTATAAACGCAACGACAGGAAGTCCTATTGGATGACCTATCCTGTGCAGCAACGACAATGTGATTTGAAGAAACTAAAGAGCGTTTAATAGACGAAAATGTTTAAATATCTATTTGTGCGCAATGGTCCTGGTTCACCGGAACCCCGAACTTTAACCCTTTCCTGCAGAAGAGGCGGAACAGCATTTCGCTCTCAACTTAATAACTCAACAGGGACGGCCAAGGTATACGCGTCCAACATGGTTCAAGCGTGTACCAAATAAGCTGAATATGACCTTCCACTAGAAGCTGGATGTGACTGACGCTTAAACATTCTGGAACAAGGCTAATTAACAGATTACAACAAGAGAAGAAAAGAAATGAAGAAAGCAAGTATGTCCTTGCGAATTAATATCACGCTCTGCTTCTTACTTCATACATTGCGTGGTGTTCGTTGATGACGTCGCTTACAGAGGCAGATTTTTAGGCGTGTACGCATTACTTACTACTCACGTATCGCTTACACACCACAGCAAACACCGCGCAAAGATATATAAAAAAAGCACCAAACAGCGAAAGACTTAACGAGCAGACGAAACGACCGGAGAAGTGACCACGTTCTCGCGAAGAAAACAAGCCAGCCTAAACAAAAGCGCGTACGTTCTCTCACGCACAGGGTAAAGCACCGCACACCCTAGAGGGTCGCCGGGGAGAATTCCTTAAACGTATCAGCATTTGAGACAGTTCGTGTAGATATCACCTCAAGGATGTGGGAAAAAATCAGACAGGTCTGAAGGTTGAAACAGCTTAATGTCGATCACGGTTATTAGCATCATCGATCGGTTGTTGATATCGCCAATTCTCAGCATGTGTTATTTATTTTTAAGTCATTTCATGAGAAAGGAAGTCGCTCTCATTTCATCGCGTTGTATTTGCATCATCGCCAGGTCGCGAAGACAATTTATGCAGGACCAACAACGAGTGATTTAATCGCAACTACGAAGTCCCGAATGGTCTGATAACATTATTTATGCCTAAGGCATCTCACTGCATACCTGCTCGACACCACGGACGTCCGGAGCAGAGTTCACTTGCATCAACGGGAGGAACCGCAAGAATTGTACGTTTTTCCCCTTCGCTCACAGTTCAGTTTAGTGCAGTTTGTGGAAGAAAGAAATGGGGATGGGAGTCAAGACTAAATCCCGATACAAAAGGGAGCTAAAAGAATGCAGCGCACCTATCCTATCAGTCACTATAATTCCATACATGAAATTTAAAAATGTAAAAATCGGTTTCTCCTTTCCCGATTTTTCTCAATAATACTCGCAAGCTGTCTGTTAACCGTCCGCGTACGTCAGTAATTAAATATTCTAGATTAAAACTCTAGTTTCTAAGTTTCATACAACGCTAGTTTCTACATGCAAGTGTTTTCACGGCTTGTAAAATGATCCTCTTGAATTCTCTCGGGCAGTCGTCTACACTTTCGACTAGGTTCAAGCAACGCCACTGCAACAGGAACCTTTTCTGCGACGTGAATAACCCAAAGCGGACCCTCCCTGTGCATACATCTTTACGCCAGTCGGCAGCGCAAATGACTAGTTTGAAAATCGGCGAACGCAGTGAGGCGATCGCAAAAGTACTCTATACCACACCGTATATAGTATCGAACTCACAAACTCCGAGAGTTCACTTGAGGCTAATATTAATCCTCCATTTTGAAGCGATCGCATGTACATATGCCAAGGAAAAGCGCGAGCGCATATCCCAGAATCACAGCGATTCAAACAAGGCGACCCTTAGGGCCCGATCGTCTTGAAAGAAATAGCAGCGACCAACAATAAATAAGAAGTTCATATATCATACGCGAAAGGAGCAATGGGCGTGCCAATGCACGATACACCAGCGGCTGCTGGCCATTATTACGGTACATACTGCATTTCCTTCGCTCTATCCGATTCCCTATACAGTTTTGCCCTAGCGTTTTATGAGGCCGCAACGTTTTGTTCGAGGCAACCTTTTTCTTCGAGGTTTGAGTGAGCATTGTCTGCCATAAGCAAGGCGTCGGAGAGCAAGAACAACAACTAATTCTCACGAATCTCTAATGACTGCATCGCAGGACTTCGCTAACACGATTCCCGCGACCATTGTTGGATAGCCGTCTTTTCTTTTCATATTTCTTGCCGTCAAAGACGTGCCAGATCTAAGTGATGATGAAGCCGAACCCGACCCGTCAGTTTGTTGCGTACGCCAATTACACGCTGTTGGGTAGTCATAAAACATTTGTTGATTTCCTTACAACCACTGGTCTTCTTCAAACTCTGTAACCATACTTTGACCTTTTTCAAGGCACCGAAGACACTGAAGTGAGAAAGTGAGGAACTTGCCATGAGGAAGCATGCCGCACCACATGATTCAAATGTCCTCATTTATCTACTACCCATCGACTTTCCTGCTGACTGGCCTGAATGTATAAAATTATTGATTATACCTTTTTATTTATCATATTCATACCGGTACGATCATTCTCTTTTTATCTAAAGAAAAAACAACGCGATCCTGGCCAATCGCCTCATTGGCGATAGGCCATCTTCACCAGGCACCACCACCACTTCGTGTTTTATGTGGGATTATAACTTACGAGCCCCATGTCCACTATCTCCACGATGAAAACAGCATCGCTACGACCATCATCTCATCACCATCAGTCATATTCAGTCCCATAGTGATGGGATAGATTTCTACTCCTGAACCTCCCCACGTTATAATAACGATGCAAATGTTGTTGTTCACGTTTATGCGATACATGTGGAGTGGACTGGGAAAAGGGGGCGAAGTATGCCTGCCGAAATATGGCCTAAAGGCAATGTAGAAGGCTAATTTCTTAGACAAGATAGGGGAGCCAGGTGCGCTGGGTTGCCTCATGGACCTAGGAGAGTATAGAAAGAAGAGCAAGCGATCGGTGGCCAGGGCCCAGCAGTTTGCACTGGAGTGGATCGGTCTATACGCCGTCATCCAAATCGCACCGTCCATTGTAGTTTACACACCCTGCTATGGCGAGCATGCAGACACATATCATTTCACCTAAGTCCTTCGTTAAAAGATATCGGATAGATTCGTACCACTAAGTGTCAAAATCACACATGAATTTGAGATGGCGGACAGCCTTTTTTTGGAATGGTCCTTCGTTTGCAATTGCCGCGCAGAATAACGGTAGCCCTGCCCGACCCATTAAAAAAAATATTGAGATATTGTTAACGATGGGAAGCGATTTGTCCAAGGCATATTTCACTTCTGTTATCCTTTCCCAAACGTGTAATTCGTTGCCCATCAATGTTCGTTAGCACAGCTCACGAGCATTTATCATGAAATGGATTTTTATAGCACAAGCGGAGCTAATGCGTCCCATTCATGCCCTCGTGTGTCGTATAAAGAGCGTACAACAAATGAAAAGCCGGAGAACGACCTTCGGAACAATGCCAGCGTTCCGTGGAGACGAGAGCCATAGTATATACGAACAAGATGCAAAGCCATTACACGCCCTCCATGTAAAGCAGGCAACGACGCAGACGTAATGAGGATGTTTCCCATGCCAAGGACGTGCCTCCATCATAAGGCACACCGAAGAGTTTCGGCCAACAGGTGTCGGGAAAAGGTGCGGCGAAATGGAAAAGTAGCGTGCCACAGAACCCGGAACAGATAGCTTCCTCCACGCACGACGTCTGCGTTTTGCTGCGAGGGAAAAGTGATGTTATTGGCCGCTACAGAAAGAGTCATTGCCGAATGTATGCGGCAGTCGGTGTGTGGGATATGGAATGATAAGCGACCAGAGCTCGCCAGCGGTTCATCTGACTTGGCGTATATGTGTGGGCGACGAAAGAAAGCAGAAGAAAGCATACAGGGCATGGCAGCTTCACTGCGCACGCAGTGGATGCTTTTCTTTAATCATAATGGGATAGTGTCTTCTACAATTCCAAGCAATTTCAAGTTCTTGCTAGCGTATACGTGTGCATTGCTGTTCTTTGAACACATTGCTCAACGATGTTAGACGTTGTGGTTGCTTCATGCATTGTGGAAAACAGCTGGTGGCGAAATGCTTCGTATGTTGCCTACTTGTTACAGAGAATGCGTCCGCTATGCGCACAAACCTTCTAAGAAGACCTGTCAGCTGCACACAATGAACGGAGTTAGATATGCCGTGAGCACATCGGGACAAATCTGCACTTAATTTGCATATGCTAGATAGAAGCGGATTGTGTTATCTGAAGTGCTGTTAAAGGTTACAGCCGTCCGTACAGGACGTCATTATTACACGCCTAACATTTTCCCCAACTATGGTCTGTCAGTTTACACCACGGCTCTGTCGCGAGAGTGCGCGTGCTTGTGTGCCTCTATGCGCAGAACTGCATACGCAGAGCAAACACAAGCATACCTGACTGCATTATTATTTTCTTATATGTGAATGTAAGAACGCAAGTAAATTCACCTATGATGGAAAATCAGCCCACTTCATCATCACTAGGTTGTTGTTGTTGTTGAAAGCGAATTTATAAGGTTCATGAAAGTTATTTTTGCTCTACTATATATTTTCATCGAAATGTTAATCTAAGCTTTACCATACCACTTACCCTACCAATTTGTATCACAGTATTTCTGTTTCATATATGTATGTTGTGTATGTCGTGCCTCTGCCGCGTCGGGGACTCACTTCCCCTACTCATACGGCCTCCACAACATAACGTGCACAGAAATCTCGTCATACACGGCTACATACCCTGTCACAAAATTTCGGACTTTCGTCGCCACTTTACGCTAAGACCCTGGCCAGCTCAGCAGGTCTCATCGGCTGTGATGTAGTTCGTAACATGCTCACATACATATATCGTACGTACCCAAAACAGACGTGTTATTCATCTTTTCTCATTGACCCGCACAGAACCGCAGATTTGTTTCTTTCTTTCTTTCTGTTTCTATTCGTGTTCCCGCCATGCAAGAACGTTCCGAGCCGATTTTTAAACCTCGTTGTCACGATCCACAGCAGTTCCTCTCATTATACCCCCCTCCGTCAGCACGAAATCATCGTCGTCTAGGCGAATAGAAGAGAGACCAAATGGGATCAGAAATAACACGTTGAGCTTGTACTTGAACAACAAAGAAAATGAACGTGAATTACATACACCGATGGAGCAATTTAAAATTGCTAAGCGGCTTCCAGTTGAGATTCATTAATCATGACACACTGTCCCCACAACGAAAAGCCAGACGGGGGAATGGACGTCTCAAGGTGATGCATCTAAGCAATCACTGAGCACGTGAGGAGGAAAATCTTACGAGTCTGCGGGGCGCCGCGGGGGAACAAGAAAACATGAAACGCCTGGGCTTGACTGACAGGCTAGTCAGGGAACCACGCATGGAGGCACGAGGTTTCATGGGTTGCTCAATTTTAGAATAATAAAAAGTATATCTTAATGGTGAACGAGCTGCCAGAGGTTGGAATGCAGACGGTGTATGCACGCTCTGTGTATCTCATACGTTTGTGAGGAACACGCCCGTAAGGCCTGCCTGGCGCCTCCACAGAAATTTTGAAGCTGAACACTAGAGTTTCACGGGGATGTCTCATAATATTTTTTATTCTACAAGAAATTCCGGCATACAAAACGTATTACAAAAGTAATGTTTGTAGAAAGGATTATTCAGTAAGTTATTTACTAAAGCATACAGCGTAATCAAGGCTGCTGAACGCTGACAACGATGTCTGAAAGGCTGCTAAAGCTGTACATCTTGCAACTGGCCTGCGAAGCTTTACAGCTTCGGACACTATAGACTTACACTTGATTTGGAGAAGCCATTCGTTTCTTAGCCCACCATTTCTCTTTCCACTCTTCCAGTATCTTGCCTAAGATCTCCATATGTGTCACTAGCTCCAGTATCGGTCCATCACGTACGGGACGCACGTGGCACGAGTGTGCCAGTCCTGGTGCCATCCAGTCACAGGAAGAGCGCATGCCGGAAATCAGAGTGCCTCACATCCGGCAAGAGTAAAAGTTGTCCATCCCTCTCCGCTTTCTCCCAGACCCAGATGGCAGTGAATTCTTCCAGACCGCTGTCGTTAAATAAACAGCTCAGACATCTGCGGTAGGTTCTTGGCCCACTGTTGCTCTTCAAACGTTGAGTATATGTCTCGCGTGAAAACGGGGGTTCGGTTAGCTGCAGCTTCGAACAGCAGTGAATGAAAGCATCTGCAACGGTACATTGCGCTGTGGGGTTTCTGATTTAGAGTGGGTTTGAGTAGTGTTTCCCCTTTTAACGTCCGACAAAGTGCAATATTCACTCAATAAATACGAGCCCTTATGTTGTGTCGTGTGAGTGACCTGCAGATTGACCTACCTACAAAATATTATTGCGATGTAATTTCAGGCACTTTATTGCCCTGAAGTGCCAAAACTTGGCTTTTCCAGACGAGGATGAGTATACGCCTTATAATAGAGTTTAACTGTTCTGACTGAGTATCTTGCAAGCTCCCAGTTCCATTTGCCAAACCGCAAGCATATAGTGTTCAACGGAATGCAAATGCTTGCTGCGTACCTCAAAACTATAACAGTGGCGTGTACCTCCCACGTCTCTTTCTTTTCTTTCAAGGTCCGATCACGAACTGGAAACAGAAGATAGTGAACACGTAGTCTCCGAGTAAAGAGCTCCGCAGATGACATATGTGGTCGACAGCAGCAACCTTCATTCTCTCTGTCCTCCGCATCCGATCTGTTAAATTCGCACTTTCCAAACCAAATGAAGGATACCACTCGACTATATCCACAATCACACCTACACGACATGTCAAGGACTTTCCATCGTATATGAAGTGATCGGATGTGCACGTGGCAGGCACTCATTTTCACGTCGCTGGCAACGCCTCCAAAGACGCACCCATCGGATTCCTCTGTTATAACATAAATAACATCACACCCTTGCAGATAAGAGCACGCACACAAAGAAACTTTGTGCTCGTACGTATGTACAGTTTCGGCACTCAATGTCACTTTGGAAGCACTCCAACGAGCTCTCCCATCACTCGATCAAGCGTTCTCTTTCGCTGAGCTTACGTCATGGCATTCCTCGTTTGCAGTCCTTGAAGTTGGGTCAACCGACCGCACAGACACCACCTTTTCACAAGGCCTTCCAATGACAATCCCCGCGTAGGCCCGGTGTGCGTCTTGTCGTTCCCGATGCGAAGACCGTCCGATGACCGAAGTCATTTTGAGATTATATGACAATGCACTTCTTGGCTGAACGGACTCCACAAATAAATTGAGCTGCTAGAAGAACGGGTGGACGTACATGACTGTATAGGGATTCACAATTATTTTGAAAATGTTTCGATTTTGATTAAGTGGCTCGCGCAAAACGCGAGTCCTTTCTTGAGTGCCTCCTATGGTTTGGGCACTACCAACAGCATCTTGCTTTACTGGAAGAAACAGAAAATCCCTTCTTACGCGTTGGTCTGCTTCCCTGTCCAACTTGCAGCGACAACATAACGTCCCAACTGGGTCCTTCTTTCGCTGTGTAGACCCAACCTCCTCGTACTCTTTATCGGCAAACATAACACGTCCTATGAGGACCTCCATGCACAGACTACGCTTGAATGTGGCCTTTATTCCATTCTCTCGCTTCCAAATAGGCTGTGACGTCCGTCCACTTTGCCACTGTGCGCTGTGGTCGCGAATCTTGAACATGTCCTAAACTGTCGGGTATACAGCAACGAAAAACAGTATCCACAGTCACTTCTAACCTCGACAACAGGCCCTTCGATGTCCCCTCTCGCCTCGGCGTCTGGGCTACAGCAGCTCACTTCGCAGTCGCCCATATATATTATCCGCTTTTTACAGTAGCTGTTTTGACATACGTACTGTGACCCGGCTCTTTTCCTTACGGTTATCGTCATCACTTCACCATCATCTCCACTACACCGTTGCACTCATCACCACCATAACTTATTCTTATTATTTTGCCTTCTCCTCACTGGCCAAGGTGTCATAAGTGAGATTCGACCTCTCCATTACGTTTTGATAATGTAATTCTTCTTCTTCTGCCTTCTCCTTTCTGGCCATTGGCCAGGACGGCGTTTTGCCACGACTTCTTCTTCTTCCTCCTCCACCTGTCTGGCCATTAGCCACAGCGGCGTTTGGCCACAGTAGAGAAAGACAAAAATTGCCGTGGCCGACGGTGCTTCACGGTGTCCTGGCGGGGTATTGGGAAAAGTTTTCAACTAGCAATAGTCGCGCCTCAGATAAGTCTTCACAGGCTGCGACACCGCCACTGCGCAAAGCTTGGTTGGTTATGCCTTTGTTTCTTCTTCATTTTCTGTTTGTCTGTGTCAATAGTACTATGGAGATTTAGAGAGCTGTAAGTACCTTCCGAATCGGTCTTTCCTCACATCTGCACGCACCGAATTGCTTATCCCGGATTGGCCAGCAGCGATACGGGGTAGGAATCGGAAAGAACAGGCGATTACTTAAAACTTGCTATTCCCATCTACTTGAACTGTATTGGGTTCCTGATCTATTGCTCATGTATTTATTAACGGAAATTCTGCTGTACTACGTAGTATATAGCGTTTCGCAGAAGATGCAAACAAAAAAAAATGTATCGACCGTGAGCAGAACTTTGTTATGGAAGCGAAAGCCAATCCCAGCGAAAGCTTCTGCCCTGATCGGAAAACGATAAAAAGCGCAGAAGCAGAGATGGGAGAGGCCATCTACCTGGTCTACCTACGCACACGAAGATGAAAAACCACGCCTGGGAGCAAAGAACCACTCCCAGTCAGTCAAAGGTTACCTCATCGCGGTCAGCACCACGGAAACAAATACGAGGTAATGTGAAGATTCCATGCTGAAATTAACGGAGAAGTAGACATTAACAGTAGCTCAAGCCATTGGCAAAACTTGTCGCATGACCATCACGGGGACTACAGCTATCATTATTTTTAGTCCATAAATATTACACCTATTCTATGGATAGCGAAGAAAAGGCAAAAAACAGCGCTGGACGTAACCGGCGTTGACGTCATGGGAATAACGACGCTGTTGCTACACAGAAGCTTTCACCTTCGAGACGCATGGATGATTGCGATAGATGATGTGCTTCGTCCCTCAGCTAATATACATAGAAGCTGCCGAGTGCAGCATTGACGGCAAATTTTGTTCTTATCTTGCGTCTCAGCGCTTGCTTGAGTGATAATCTTATCAACGCTGCTCGTAAGTCCACCCTTCATGACGTAATTTCATGCTTCGCCTACTTCTTTTCCCTTTCTTTTCCGCTATTTTCTGGCCATTATTATGATCTAAAAAAGGACCCATGCTTTAATCATCTGAAGTATTTCGCTTTATGATTTTACGGTGCACTAAGTAATACCAGTAAAAAAGGACGCTAGAGAAAGAAAGTTAGGCCCAACAACAATTATCCTGATAAATAGAGAAGATGGTGATGGTGATGGGACGTTAAGCCATACAATAGATGCTAAGGCGACAAGACACATCCGATCAATTGTGAGTGAAGGCTTCTAGTGTGCTTTCGTCACTATCAGCAACAATAAAAGTGAGACATGCGAACACAAGCATGGGCTCAAAGCAGAGAGGTGTACTGGTTATGACAACCGTCTCATAGCCGACATTCCCTCCTTGAAATCATTAACGAAAATAATTATGACGATAAGAGAAGTCCGTTGGCTTACTGCACTGATGGCTGAATTGAATGACCCTCAGATCAGTTTGTTATGTAGCGTCAGCTCTGCCTGCCGTTGTCTTATGCGTCCCTACGATGCAAAGGAATTTGTTCTCATAACACTAATTACACGCTTTGCCTTTGGTCTACATTAATGGAGGCGTGGAGCGGTCTATCTGCATTGGTGAACTGGGCGGTATGTTTGCTCAGGTTTCGTGATCAAACGGTCAGTGTGTCGTTACCAAGCTTGAAGATGGAGCGATAAGCACTCATTCATATATGCGTCTTGAAATGAGCTACTTTTCCCTAAATGACTTACCAATTTTGAGTCCCGCGTCTTACTGTAAAAGTCGAAGTCTTTATCTACTCCATGCCACGGAGGTCTTTATTGCCCCGCAGCGATTTGTTTTGGTTTTCTTTAATATATATATATATATATATGCACCAATTTCTGTCTATATCTTCAATTTTGAATTTCGGTACACAGTTGAGAGCACCTAATCCAGGAGAGGAGAGACCTTTCATTTCAGAGAGAAAGTACATTCATGCCTCCCAACGTCGTAGTCACCACCATGCAGATATGGCGCATTAGAAACCCATTTCTTTCACATCACTGAGTAATGTCCTAAATCTGAAGTCTTATACTTTCATCGTCCCCGCTCAGCGTCCGAGCGCTTCCTTCACAAGTAAAGGCTTTCCTCTGGCGTCGCAAGGAGGATGTCCACGTTGCCCGTGCGCACCGGATCTTGTTTCAAAGGCAACCGCAGAGGAAAGAAGGGTACCGTCAAAGACGTTTCTATGACAACGGGATCGTCAAAGGACCGCATTCATGCTACGTGGTCGTTAATGCTCTTGTCTCGAGGGTCGAGGTAAGGTTGGAGGCAATTAAGCTGCAGCGCGAATTGAGGTCGCTTACGTATGTTAATCATACCGTGCGTGAATAAAACAGCCGTGTGCAACACTGCAACATATGTCGTTAGCAAAATGGAGGTACACTTGTGAGCTTTGACATTGCGTATTATACAGCCACGGGTTAAAATCTTGGAGTGAAGGATAGAACATTGCTTGCAAGAAGAGTAAACTGCAACGCATGTGCATAAAAAACAATTTTGAAAAATGCTTGCCGCTTGCGTTTGACTATCCCAGCTACTGAACTTGAAAACCTCGCGTTGGAGACGAAACACGTACGCAATTGCCTACTACGGAATGCGAAAAAAATATATGAATCTGGCACCGTCTTTATTGCCTGTTTGCTTTATAAACATTAATTCAGTCCTGCCGATCGGTGCTTCGGGCCGAGTGCCAAAGTTATCAAGTTCGTGCGATACAAATCACGTGGTTTCTCCCATATAATCAACCACATGTATTGCTTATAAAAACATAGCCCCACCCATGTTTTCTTGCCAGGGTAGTGGTGCTGTGTCGCGATGCAATTCTTGTTCGCAACTGATCACTTGGCATTGATGAAACATGCGAGAGATTATAATGATTCGTATGAAATACAATTCATCCCCAGTTTTCAGAACCGTCATCACCTGCACTGCACAAGACACAACCCTCAGGTCGTTGGTGGCGATCTTTCTGCAGCTTTACTGTCAAATGTTTGTGTTAATAACACGCCTTATTATTTGCCATCTAACTAATGCATCGTGCTACTGCATGCATGTACACTCGTAACTTTCGAATCTCTATAATATCTTAAAACGAAGAGATAGTTCCTTCGACCATTCCTCCTTTTCAGTTTCTTTATTTTTAACTGCGGAACTCTCAGCACTGTATAACATAGGCGTATTTACCCCTCAAGGAATGCTTTCTTTTTCTTTTTCATTTATGTAATTCAACTCGTAAACAAGTACTTGTAGACGTTTGATGTGTTGAAATAAGTTGAAAGTGTTCTTTCACTAGAACGAAAATGCCCTAAGGGTAAAATATGCACTCTTTTACGCTAACACCGATGTTAATGATAACAGCATTAAGTGAGGTAATCCGCCACTATTGGCATGGCACGACATCGATGTTAGTATTGCCTCTCTGTTATACAAAATGTCGCCAGGTGTACTGTTCCAACGCTTCCTGGGCCGCCTCAAGTATTTCATCATCCCCGGGCAGCTCGGGTCAACAGACTAGACTGAGATGGGGAAGGTCGCCAAATTGTCGGCGAAAACACCATCCGTCCCGCACACACACACACAGATCAAGAAGAATAAAACAATAATAAGAAGCAGAACGCATCCCGATCCCTCAATTTTGTTACGACTTCCGGCATCTAGCGGTCAACCAGTGCGGGTATATTTTTTGTGCGTCGTGGATGTCCAGAAAATTGGTGGCCAAAACGTGAAACTATTTTTCGCCTGTTGCCCACACAAGGCTGTCGACGACTGACAGCGCTCAGTACAAGGGGTTAATCTACCTGCCAGTGCCGACCTTGCCATGTGCTGTGGTCCTTTAGATGCGCAGCAGTTTTCACGCGTAATAAAAGCATACAACCACCATAGAAGAAAGATATATATTTGTAAAAAAAAAGGAAACGAAATGAGTGAAGAGCGACCACTCGCCAAACCAGGAAAAAAAAAATGAAGTACCCCCTTCCGTCTAAAATGAAAACAACAGCAACAAAAAAAAAATCACGATGTCTCCACGGCGTACGTTACGTTGGATACAGCATTAATTATTGCAATCACCACATTCTGACTCACGTTTGTGGTCATTTGGGGATCACTCCTCTATACAAGCATATGTTTCGTTGCCATGACGACAACAAAGAGCGTTGGAAACGGCGTTCAAGGTCAGGTTTCGGTCTAGCATCGGCCCCAGCCTATATATAGTACGTAGGCAACCAGGTATTTTTATGTGCAATGGAATGTGACTAAACCGAAAGCAACATCTCCAGCAGCCAGCTCAAAAAGAAAGTTTCATGAGCAAGGATGTCCACGATGATAATTATGGTGCATATAGAAAAACGAAAAATATTTAGGACAAAGGCTATTTTAGGCCCCTCATTCATATATTTATGAATAAAAGTCAGTGCCAGCAGTGATAGAAACGTGACTAATTCAATTTCATCTGCCTTTTCGGCAGCAAAATTTCCAGTTATCGCTACAGCGTGACAGCAAGTAATTTTAAGGGTTTCATTTTAATGTAGTCCTTCGTAAAACCTAGCAATGTATACTTTTCATGATACTGTTAAAGCCCACAATCTCGACCTCAAATAAAATGAGGCACTGCTTGGAAACGATACACCTAATATATAAGGTGTATATGTAAAGTATATATGTAAGCTGTATGCAGCTTGCAGGACTTAAGTTTGGAGCAATTATGATGATCCTTACGCCAGTCAAATGGGTCAAGCAGAGACGCTAGCACTTTCCTAAAGCTGCTTCGACCGCCGTTGAATCGCACAATGTACACGTAAATAGCATCAACACAAATGCATTCAACATTTTCCTGACGGACGTCCATGGAGAAAGGATGTTTAAAATGTTCCCGGAAAGGCGTGATAAGAGGCTTCAAGAGCTAAGGGTATCGACGTGTTCGAGCTGCCAATTAGCTGAGGGGGAGTTTCGGCAGTCTCAGCACGGGAACTGGCGTTAAAAAACCCTCCTTTCATTTATTGGGGTCTTCTGAGGTGCACTCGACTTTTACTAAAGTTTCTTCAGGAAGCGCAGGAACTGCCCAGGGGAAACAAATAGCTCACCCATCGAAACCATGTTCATTCATGAAGGGGGCCGGAAGACAATGGTTCCCAGCCCTTGTTTCCCACGAACTCTGCTTGCGTGGGCGAGAGGCTTATGTCTTACTCTCAGCGATCGATCGCCTCTTGAGAGGAAGGGGCGCTGTGAAAACAAACATATCTCCTCGCGTCGTGTAAAATTTTGCTCGATATCTTTTCTATCACCACTTAAATTAATGCATTCGCAGCTATATATGTCAGATACGAGGATCGTTCAAGGTTGACCAAGACTTTTGCATGCAAAGCAGAAGTAATAGGTATCCCTCACGGATGCCGATGAACTTGTGTCATCGCTATGGGAACTCCCTGACGTTTGGAGCATATATAATGATGAAGATTGGTATTGTAGCCAAATTAAGATATTTTGAGACCGCGCGTCGTCACTCTTAACTTACCTCCTAACCATCTAACCCCTCCCTACCTCCTAACAAATGAAAGTCACTTATTAGCACTTCTTGAAGAATTCAAATAGAAATACTTTTAGACATACATGTGAGCTAGGCCAAGTTCCTCTTCTTATGTCGCCCTCCTAAGACTTAGACGTAGCCCTGGGTAACAGCATCTCTAGATCTCTTCGCCATAGCGACCGCTTTCACTGACTCTTGCTACCTCTGAGTGCCCTATGACGCCCAGTACCACCTCTCCTATTCACTGTCTCTTCTGAATAAAACACAAATAGTAACAACAAACAAGCTGGATGCTTAATTGTATTTCACACCATCACACTCAAGATCCACAGAACAGCCAGAACTTTCTGCTGTTTACACCATCACCGGAGGGCATGCAGAAGCGTGCGAAATGAACCTTCGGCGAAAGCAATCTCCACGAAGCCTCGTTGGCCTTGTCTGCCAAACACGCAATGCGACCGACTTCTTAGGGACCGTCCATCGTTACAGAACTGGGCTAAACAAGCTTCGCGTACAGCGCCTGAGCGACACAATCTTTAAAGGGTTAATCCATTACCCGCGTTCTCCAGTAACGAAGGAAGAACCACCTAGTGTATTGATTTGCCTTCTTCTCACAGCTGTTATAACAGCGCAAAATAAAGAGAGAGTGCGAAGTCCGACCCAGATGACTCTTTGTTAGTCGTTACGGACAGCGTTTATCTCTTTCGCCGTTATTGGCGAAACCAGCTCATTTGAGATAAAGTGCAGCGACGAAATAGCGGTGCAGCAGTGGACGGGCGGAAACGTCGTTCACCTGCCGTTATCGACGAGGAGGAGAGAGACGGCTTAATGAAAACAGCCGCATTCCGTCTGAAGGGGAACTTGCTCCGACGACCCCGTCCGTGGATGCCCTGAGGCTCCAGGCTACTTTCTCCAACAGGGCGTTCGCCCCGATGGCTCGATCGTTTGCCAGTGCCCCCGCCCGCCTCGTGAGATGTTCCTGACCAGGAGCAGAGGCACCTGAAATGGCTGGTATGCAGCCGGTAGAGTCAGTCTAAAGAAAGTAATTATATAGAAGTTAGCGGGGGCACGTGCTGTGGGCGGCCACTTTCGAACTCTGTTCTTAAGATAGTCATCCACTGCGTGACTTTTAATCGAGAGTTTCGCAGCCCGTGGAAAAGTTTGCACTGCAAACGCGTCATCATTTTGTACCATTTGCGTCAGCTTTTTCAGACATCCCTGAGCCTGGGTTTGGTGTCGTTGGTTTCGTATGAGCATGTCGCTTCCATCGGCAATGCCAGAACACTCTGCCGTATTATGAAATTGATAATGGGCTATGTTTGACCAAACTAAATTGATTATAAACTAATTACTTATGCTTATATTATTATTTTATACTTATTTGTACCTCTTATGGTTTCGTATACTCATTACTTAGATCGAACTTATTTCAATCTTTCATATATATATACTTTATTTAATTACTCAACGAATAATACTGGGCGCCGCAAATGAAAGCGTCTTCTGGATGACCCCACCTGAAGACCTTCGTCCCTTTACCGAATCCCACATTTCCCCGCCTGTGCGAAAGCTGTCATAAACCTGCGGCAGCAACGGGTGAATGCATCTAGGGTTTCCACCAGTCGCATTCGTCACCGGGAGGTTGCCATCTGACATTTCGTTCCACTCCACTAGTCTCAGTCAGAAGCCACAGCGGTGCCCCCACTACACGACTTCCAGGAAGCACAACAAGCAGAAATTATGGTACGCTCTGTTTTATGTGCATGCTCCTCTGTATGTCTCTGTCTTTGAACACATTCCCATAAAGTCTCATGCGCTCTGTTGCACGCCTGGAGAGAAACTTTCTCATGACAGTGCGTCGTGCTTTTAGAGAAATATTAGTGGTGGAAAAGCACGAAACGATACGTGACTGCATTTGTAGCGAAACGAGTGCCTGATGGGAATTCTCGCTTCCCCGGAAAAGAATCCATCGTTCTTGAGAAAGCTTGCTTGACGAACTTCCTGGGGTAAGAACCTCTCACATCATATGGTGCGCTTTTAAAGCGTACCTCGAAATAATGCTTCTGTCGTTGCAAGACACGGGAAGGTTCTCTTAACGGAGCTCAAAATCAGAATGGCACGACAGAAACAAAGGCCAACAAAAACACGTTTACGCTATGTCTTTGAGTAGCGTCGAATGAAACGACGAAATGCAATTTCGGCCCTAATCATTGGCGTTGGTTTCGCGCCGTGAGAAACGTAGCCTCTGTCGCCTCCGGATGGATCGATTTGCATCTGCTTCCAGCGGCAGAAAGTCAGCTGAGCTCACTGTCCGGAGAAGAGTGCAAGTTAAAGTAGTTGCGACAGCAGCAGCGTGGAAGACACAGAACACCAGTGAAGGACAGCTTAGGCTGACAACGTACAAGTATGGACAAAAATAATTATTGTATGGTACTAGATTCTGAGTTGCAGTTCCAGCACAGGCTCAAAATGACGTTTTCGAGAATTTCTTCAACTTCAAGACACATAGAGAAAAAGCCATTCGTGATCCATGAGTTCGAACCTTCTTAAATATTGCATGAGACCGATGTATTGAGAAATTTGGTAGAACGCGGCTCTTTCTTATGCATAATGGAAGCGTCGTAAATGCTGGGATCGACATCAAAGCGGTTCTTGAGGACGACTTCTATGGGAGAAACATTCCGCTCAACGTCCGGAATACCAGCGCAATAATCCTGTGATTGCATTCGTTGTATTGTAACAGAACTATATGCCTTCAAGAAAGAAAGACTGCAAAAGAATGAGGTTACACAGTGAGCATTGCGATTTCTTCAACCAGCCAACATTGGCCTCACCAAAATCCAATATTTACGCTGTGAGCAGTCTTCTGTAACTGGAAGGCGCTTTACAGCAGAACTGAGGTTATATTCGATTTTATTACTATTCTTAGGCCCTGAATATTGTCATACTCTGTCACTTCATCGACGCATTCGTTACGTGTTAAAACAGTTTCTTTTCGAAAACAAAGAATGGGCCAATCAAAACGTTATTTTTCTTCATACGCGTTTGGAGCAAAGCAGTCCGCGTCTAAACAACACAAAAGTGTGGCCCAACGAAGTGACTGTCATCACATACATAAACTCCACCTAAGATTAGCGCGCGCAGTAACGAAGGCGCAGGCAACCACCCCCACACTTAGCTGCCAGAAAAGAGAGAAAAAAAAAAGGGGGGGGGAAAGAAGAACCACAGAACAGCAGTGAGAACAGCACATGGTCCCACGAGTACAGTCGAAGAATGCGGAGTCATTCATCGACTGTCTTTATTTTGAGGGTAGCTAGGGTGAAAAAAAAGAAGGATGCACGTACAACAGGCAGAAACCCGAGTTTGTGTCGTCGTCGACCTCTGTGCCCTTTTTGGGAGGATATCGAGAGAGTGAAAGATGCTCCGCAGTCAGAAAGTATTTAAGTAAGCTTCAACTTTTTTTCTCAATTGAGAGTGCAAAGGCGCGTTTGCTTGTCCACTGCCCGTCCGTTGCTAGAAACGTTCATAGGACCTCCAGTGTGAAAATGGAAGCCTATAGCTTTTGCTTTCTGTCTCTTTACCTCTCTTGCCCTCTTTTCATAAACTTGAAAGCTAGTAATGTGTTACTGTAGTCAATCCTATACCACCGGCTGTACTCCATGGGGTTTTCCCCCCTTACGATTGCGGCGTAAGCCAGCACAGTTCCTTTCGAAGCGAGCTCAGGAAGCTTCTGCACGGCTCCCCGTGGCCTTGCCCGGCGGAGTATGGCAAACAGTACCGACTCAACCATCACCCCTACCATCATTGGCCACAGCACACAACAGTTCGGCAGTGAAAATGCAGACAGTCTCAATTCTGACCAGTGCGCTGGACAGATAATCAAAGGAAAAAGTACAGACAATGAAGCCATTTGGTATATACACAAGCCGCAAAACCACTGAGCTTTCGAGTCCAAGGGCGATAATTACGCGCCACTGTCTTTCGCTTGCAGATTCTATTACGTGAACTCCCTCGTGAGGAACAAATGGTCGCATTCGCTGCTGCCGTCTCCTTAACTCTGCCATGCAAGCTTCTATACAACTGATACGGCAAAAACGTAACGCTCCTGGCTGAAGTTGTGTCAAAAATAGCGCCTAGCTGGCACGCTCACAGAGAACAATTAAATTGCTTTTTTGCATTATAGAAGTTTACGGAACGGCCAACTAAAATTGTGCGCCTCTATTCGCGTAAAGGTCAATCGTTGAGCATTCCGCGAGCGCTGTAAGTTACTATATATATACACGCCATGAATGAGTCGCACTCTCACGCAATTGCCACGTAAATGTGCCATGGGGCCACGGCTGTTTCGAACGCGCATGGCGACGTTTTGTAGCCTGCTCGACTTTTCTTCCCGCTTTACTTATCGGCGGCGGCTGCTCCGTGGATTGCCAGGTAAAGTTCGTTTCCGGCAGAAACATCCAAAGAAAAAGAATACCCAATCATGTCACGTGACCAATGGAAACAAGATCCAACGAGAAGGAAGATCCAAAGTGAAAGCACATTGGGGGAATGGTCGCTGGATCCCCTTCGCTCTCGCGTCCATTCTCTAGCTCATTTGAGAGGGCACATTTAGGGCACTATGAAACAGCCTGTTTCTAATTTTCTCATACTGATGCCAAGCCGAGGCCAAACGCCGTCCTGGCTAATGGCCAGAGAGGAGAAGGAAGGAGAAGAAGAAGAATGGTCCACCGTCATGAACGGTAAAAAATGCGTAAAGGAAAGAAGAAGAATGTGTTCAGTTTATCAGAGTAAGCTCTGGCTAGTAGCCAGACAGGTGAAGCCAGAAGAAGAAGAAGCAACTTGGTGGAGATGCGCTGTCGAGCCGATGCGATCGCGGTTCAGATCGCGGCAGGAGAAGGTGATTCCTGTAAGCTGAGAGTGACCGAAAGGAACGTGCAAAGTAATATGTCGCATGCTTAACAAGAACACTAACTGTTGTCGCAACACAAACTACTCCGACTTTGCTTCTTTTTTTTTTTTGTTTCCACTCTTTTGCGGTGTGGCTGTGGAAAGCCTTCCCAAAGTCTTCCAACATTTGGCTTTGGTTGGATCATCCAGGAAGCGCAATGAGTTACCTCAGTGTTTATGTGACATAGGCCTCTCTGATAAAACAACTTGACTTCTTCATATTTTTCTTAATGCATTCTTATAAAAAGTTAAACTGAAAATTAAGAAGGAAATTAATGTATTCACTCTTCGTTATCGCTGCGCAGTGTGGTTTTCCTGTTTTCTCTCTCTCTCTCTCTCTCTTTGCGCGCGTTATATAGGGTCTTACGCGCGTTATACAGCCCAAACAATGTTACTATATCATTGTACATTATGATCTCTGTATTTATAGGCGGTAATCGATTGCTCTAGACCAGAATCAGTGCCTGCGGATGACTCCATGCATGCGCTAAAAGCGGCCATTCCCGCGTTCACCCACAGAATAAAAAACAGTTAAATATAGATGGCAGAACCATATGCACGTTCATAGCAACAGGAGGTGGTTCCCAACGGCAGACACAAAATTTGCATGTATTCCGCCGCAGCGTCCGAAGAACGTTTCTCAGAAGTGCGGCCAGCCATACTATAAAACAGAGTCACGTAGAGAAAAAAGCTCGTAACTGTTATCATCTTCCTCTCCTGTTTTTATTTGTTTTTCTATGCCTTTTTTACTTTACGCACCCGGTAATAAAGCCTGGCAGCCTCCCTAACGCGTGACCACCTCCGAAATACACAAACGTACAAAAGAGATAGCGACGCCGAGGTATAGAGCTTCATCTTTAATCAACCCTATCGGTATTAAACAAGGCGCTAGCTTCTTCGTTTATTTCGTCACGCTCCAAGACCGGCTAATAAACCGGTATCTAACTTCCGTCCGGAAACTGCAAAATGTGGCATCTGAACATGCTTATAGCTTTTATTCCTACTTACTATTTGTTGATTTTGTATAGGATGGTTGGTTGGTTAATAGAAGAAAAAAAAACGGAGAGAAACTATTATTTCATTCACTGCTTTCCTATGCATTTGATCGTTTTCCCAGACGACTACAAGACCAGTTTCGTTTTCGCCATTCAGTTCATGTAAAGGGTTCATTATTCCCACTATAGGTATCTTTCTGGTGCGAATTCTAGACTTAACGGTTCCTGTCAACAAACGTTTGATGAACGTTCAACCAAACGGAAAGCGCATACGGACGTGACAAGTCGATGTGCGAACCATTTCGCTCAGCGTTGCCGACGACGTTGAGCCTGATATTTAATCTTAATGACGACCGTCTGTGTAATGGGGAAGTCATCCGATATACGGATCTCTTCTACGGCATGCACTCAGAAGATTACTTTGTCGTGACATGAAGGGTAGAAACACAAGCAACAAAACTACTGTTGGAATTCTTACAAGGACCCAAGTGGCAAACATTTACATTCATCATTACCGCATGTGTGTATTATTCACACGCTTGGCAAGAGTAAGGTTTTCTAGAGCAAGACCTCGCTATACGTAGTTTTCGTTCGACGGGCTCCTCATGGTTTGAGTTTGAACTGATAACAGTGTTCATCTCCTCCAATCGCGCGTTGAGCGATGTTACTGACTTATCGAAACAACTGAAATGTTATCGTGGACACAAAAATTATACAAATACCATTCGTTACAGAGTTTACAGTCATTACAGCTGTTTTATGCGGAGCTGCTTGCTCTATGCTGTAAGGTATTTCATGCGATATATGAATGGCAATGTGGGGTCCTGTCGCAGTTGTTGAGAAAAAGCGCACATATATCGGACAGGTAACTGCGTGACCTTACTCACTGCGACCTGCTACGCGAGTTATTCGAAAGTGGATAAACAAGCTTCCTGTTGTACAGCAGAGAAGCGAAAGGATTCAGTGACACATGTGACAGAGGTGGAGCTGATAGACGACTCGTTAAATATTTATAGAGTCACGTTGCGGGCGACCAGGAGTGTGTGTTATTCATTACAGGAATTATCGTGTGGGCTTCATACTTATGAATGAAGAAATCATGTCATTTCCTGCTCGGGAAGGCAAGAAAAATGACAAATGAAAACGAATTAGGTTAAAGGCTATCGCTTGCTTTGTGAATAGCCTATTGTTCTCTACAGAGAGAAACAAGACGGTGCTCCTGAGACAAGCTTTACAGTACAACAACAATAGACACAAGATGCCGATTGAGATTGGATATTTCACTACTGCAGCAGCACCCAATTTCATTGCCGAAGAGTTGATCTGAATAAGGGATGAACGGTGAAGAACTATATAGCTGAAAAACTAGAAACGATTAGCTATACTACGTGAAGTGACTGAAGACGATGGCTTTAGAATTCAAGAGTTCGCCGATATAGCTACTGATCGCGCGTCTGAGTAGGATTTTCTCCAGGCCATTTGACTGAAAGACAAAGCGCACATTAATTATTAACCTATTACTTGTCAGGTAAAAGAGACAACAGCAGCTACAGCGCGACCAAGGGTGAAAAAAAAATACATGACATTTAACGCCACGCAGCAGTTTTAAGGGCAGCTACAAAATTTTAGGCTCGAGGCTGGCAGGTGGTGAGATCGACTTCACCACTGGTTGTGCTGTGAGGGCGTTTCCCTCCTGTACGATAAAGGAATACTGGTCCCTCAGAAGTCGGCCCAGGGCGCACGATTATGCAGCGTTCACCGTCTTTACCGAGACCAGCTACGACAAGTACCAACACGCATTTTTGTTCGCGCCAACTTTTTGTATCAACGCCTTTTCAAGCAATCAAGAATATCCAAGGCAACTGCATTGATGATGGCCCTTGGCGTCTTCCAGGACAGGGACATGGGAACCGACACGGCCAGTCATATGAAAGTGACAATCAGCGTGCCGTACCCCGCACAATAGCACAGTGTGAGAACAGCGCGAAGACAAAAAGAGCCGGAAGATGGTCACCGGAAGCAGAAGACATCCACGCACACGTGACACAAACAGCAAACACAGCGGTACTACGGTACTCCTTGCAGATCGAGTGAGCCGATAAGAAATTGTGCTAACGCCATTCTTGTGTCGGGCCAATGAAACGAAAGTTCAAGATGAATGGATAAGAATACATCGCTGTTCATATACAGAGTGACTGCGTCTGGTGACATTCAGAGGCTCACCTTCAATGGCTTATATGTCGATAAGAAGGAGTATGACGCAAGGATGATAGAGGGATGTGGTAACAGAGGACAGCGCTGACCAAATAAATGACGGCCGCCTGAGCTGAGCAGATTATGCGCATAGATAATGTAGACAAGATGGAAGTCAAGCTGGCTACATATGCGCGTCTTCATTCATCGTTGCGCAATGTTGTGCGTGGGCAGGAAATCGACAATGTTTCTCGAAAGACACGCATGTAATATAAACGCAGAAAATATAATGACAATAAGAGCGAGAGAAAATCAGGGGAATAAATCCTGAAGATTCTTCAACGAGGCATCTTTAAACCAGGCTCACTTATACGTGTTTCCCATCTACACATTCCCCAGGCAGGCAATCCGGGACGCAAAGATAACAACACGTCATTCGTGATAACGCGGTAGACACCAAATCATGTGACGCGACATGTAGCCGGATTCCGTATTATTCTACGCCGATATGGAGTCGTTAATGCCCAAGTTCAGAACACGCAATAGGAGCAGGAACGAGCGTGCGGCCGCACAGCAGTTTTGCGAGCCACCCCACCTGTGTCAGCGACAGCGTGCCGCGAACGAAAAATAAATCAAAGCAATCCAAAGTATCCCAGACCATATGTGCTTCGCCCGCCCTTTCATCGTTGTTTCGTATTGCTCGACGTCTCTTTCGAAATATTACTAGTTTCAGAATATGAAATCGGCTTAGGGGAGTAGATAAACGAAAGGACTGCGAGTGGGCGATCTCCGTGGGGCAGAGCACAGCATCCGAATGTGGGTGAAGAAACTATTTGAAAGTGCTGTGCATTCGCAACGTGCACGCTATATTGCGATCGGAAGTAGATTTCAAAAATTGGATAGATGAATGAATTTTGAGAAAAAAAAATACAAATGTATGTCCGCATGCTCGCGACTGGCTTCTCATGTACGACGAGTCAGTGTCACTGTTATTTTTGTTATCAAAGTGTAATGGACCTACCGTTAGTACCTATCCACGTGGAACCACGTTTGGTGTATTCCTTTCATTGATCACACTAAGCATAGTCATTTCTCGCACTCGAGATGTAATGCAGTTAATTCCTGCGCGCAAACACGACCAGGCATGTTTCTAGAGTTTTTGACATTCGTAAGATGGTTAACTTGGCTCTTCCTGTACGAAATGTGGAGGTCAACGACAGAGAAGGGCAGATTTTAAAGTCAGTTTCTGAAGAATATGGTAAAGGAATCGGAATTAAACTTTCTCAACTATTAGTGTCAGATGGGTGTCACGGCGAGTGGGCGTAGAAAGGGCTTTGCATATTTTGGGTAGAAGTAGCGCATGTGAAAACAGGAAGAAGAAGAAGAAGAAGCGCAAGGAGCATGTTATGAAATCGCTAACGAACTCGCGAAAGCGCCTCACAAGAAACATGCGTTGAGCGGAGTAAATTTCAGTAAGTCAAACCCGGAGTCCAATTTCCTCTTCCGATCACGTGTGTATTGTTGTTGTTACTTTCCTTCTTTTCTTCTTGTTTTTTTACGTCAGTACTTGAGATGATCATTTTAAACATATATTCTGTAGTACGAAACTTTTCGTTTGATCGTATTATCGTAAAATTATTGCTATTCTTACCTGCACCCTTACTTCTACACTTTCTCTCTCACACTACCCTCAGTGAATTAATATCATTAGTGGTTCATCTCACCTGCTATCCTTCCTTCCACACAGGAGTCCGGCGAGAGAGAAGGGAACTCAGATCACACTAACAGAAATCCCAGAGCCCGAGCACTATACATCCAGACGGGAACGATCGCACGCACTCTAAAACACCGAAATCCAGGGCCGAAAATATCCGAGCTGGCTCGCAGGGGCGCCGGTCCCATAGTTACGCTGCCATAGCAGCGCTCCAACAGCACCAGCCCCTTACAGGGCCATTCACTGCAACGAATCGACGGCGAAGAGCGACCATGCTGAAGGCTGCCTCACGCGCATATTCGCTGCGCACGCCATGAAGCGCCTCGCACGCCGTACGCGGTGGCAGTGGAAACTAAGGTGGATGTAACGTAAAGCGCCTCTTTCAAATGTATGTGGTGTGCTTCTACAGAAAGAAGGTCTGCAAGTGCCAGCCAAAAGGACCACACAAGATGACTTTTCTTCGCCTATATAGTTCTTCTGATTCCTGTTGTTGCGGTTGATGACGGTTTAAAATATAGGTTGTAAATTTTGGCTTTCATAAAAGCATGCATAAAAGAGTCCGGCTACCCAGGGCTCCAAGGGTGTAGAGAAATATGGTCGACGTCAAAAAGACGCGGAAGATTTTCCGAATTTTTTAGCTTTCAAACGCTTTCTCTTTCTTTCTTTTTTTCTGGAGCGCTTTTGAATTTTATAGGAGCCTCTATCAACTGTTATGTGAACGAACGAGTGTGTGTGGTATGTAAGTAGCCCATAATATCCTCGTCCCATTTCATACCCTTTAACGGACCCTCAGTTCCAACTTCTCTTTGTACCCTACATTTTGGCGACTCTGCGGATGGCTTCTGGTACCCATATAAGGGAGATGCGAACAGGATTTGCACCGTACACGACGTCGTTAAATATGATGCCGAAGTGCAGCGCTTTCCTTGTCCGTTTTCGCTAATTCTGTCACAGTTTATTTACACGCTTCCGTTCCCTTTTTGAATGATTTGCCTTTCGTTGCACATTGGGTACTTAACCCTTGTGACAACATCCTACGTTCGAGAGAAGAACGCACCTACTCTACCTCCTTGTCGTCGCATGGGACCGAAGCAAAGCAGCAAGTTAAGCAGCCGATATTCAGCAGTCAGGGCTGCTTTTACTCCAGAGCACGTCCAGTATCGAAATTTGCCTCGTGAGTTGACAAGATCAGCAAACAAACATAAGAAATGATGACATGCTTCTTTGAAATGTTTTAATAACGTAGAAATTCTTGCGTATCTTTAATTACTTGGGGCGACATTACAGTTCACCTGCACCTCCTGAAAGCTCCACCTTACTGGCCTTGCTCACAGTCGCGAAACTTGTGGAGAAAAGCGCGATTTCTTTTTTTTTTTTTTTTTTTTTATCTCTCGCTGACATTTTTTTACACCCTTTCCTATATGGCCGTCCTCCTCCGCGATAAATGGCGACATCAGTAAAAAAATATTCGCTCCTCCTTTAGTAACTCTTATCAGCAGCCACTAAAATTAAAGGTCGCAGACTCGAGCGTATTTATTTATTTAGTTATTTCTCAATTTCCCAAGGGTCCTTACGCACATTACATGGGGAGTGGGGCTCAGAAACCTACAAAATCCGCAGAAACAGAAAGGGTAATAGTACTTAACAACAAATAACACATTAATTAATGATAATATCCTACAAGTATATCCCACGTAAAGAGTGCAGAATTCTTTTTAAAATAGATTGCATTCCAGCAAATCCGGCAGTGCAGACAGGCCTAGTATTAAGGCGGCAACAGAACACAGCATCTATTGATACACGACGTGCTCGTGCCGAAAGTTACTCACAAGCTATGGGCCCGAGATGCATAGTAGGATACCTTAATTCATATTTAGTCCAAGGAAGGAAATGTCGATAAAAACAATAAGAAGTAATTAAGAAAAATAAGTAGTCGGCTCACGCGCAATTACACTTGATCGCAATTCGATCATTTACCCGCTAATGACTTTCTAATTGCACGCCTAAAACCTATATTATACATTGTTCTCACAATCAGGGCCACAAAACGTGCGCCTACATACCCTAGGAAATAATTACAATACGGGGTCTTGAAGCAAAGCTAACACCGCACGGCTCTGCACGAACTGTGCACGTACACACACGTGCAGTCGAACTCTAATCGTGTCTTGCTTTTCCTTTCTCTTACGTTCTTTCATGGGGTACCGTTGAGAACAAAAGTTTGTGGAACGCTCCACCAGTAATATCAGAAAAGGGGGAATCAACCGGCTAAGAAAGGGGAAGGCGGTGCTTGTAGTTCCTCGTAGTGTTAATTTTGATATATATTTGCTCGTGACCTGTGAGCGAATGTTGAAAGGATGGAGGGCTCGCGCCAACAAGGAGACAAAAGACATGCGACGACACTGAATGGCAACAGGCAACGGTGCGGTACAAAACAAAAGAAAACTACTTTCGCTCTTTCCCTACGCTCGAAACTTTTCATTCCTCTCGGTATATAACCACCCGGTGCGACAACATGTATTCTCAGTGAGCGCGCAAACTGCAGAGGTTCGTGAAATATACGCACAAAGGAGATATTTATTTCAAGGAGACTGGAGAACCCCCCAAGAACTATTTTTACCCAAGTCCATCTGGAGGCGTGATTTGTGCAAAGAGCGTGAGGTTACAGGTCCAAATTTCGACACCCCGCGTCCCGGGCAAATCGGACAACCCTGGGCACAAAACCGTAAATGGACAACGGACAACACCGGATATACATAGCGACAGCCGCCCTCGGCATCGCAGTGGTAACGTGTCAGGTTTCTGTGCTCGAGTTCGCGGGTTCGATCCCGGCCGAGGATGGTAGCAATGTGCAATGGTAGCAGACATTGTTACTGGCACCGTGTGTCGGAGATTTCCGGCGCACGTCAAAAGATCCCCAGGTGGCCTAACTTATCTGCAGTCCTACCCTATAGCGTCGCTCATGATCATAGTTGCCTCGCGACGTAAACCCACGAATTATTAATTAATTATTACACTCGATGCAGCTTTCGATGGAGCTTTCGATGCTCGATGCAGCTTTCTTGAGGTCCACTCAACACATCCCCCTTACACACCCATAACAGCACTGATTAGTTATCACAAACATTATGCCGGCAAAATTTTCAGCCTCGCAGTCCTCGCGCCACTGAACTTTCAAACATGTACAAACTTGAACCGTATAGATACCAACGAAAAAATTTTTCGACGAAAAAAACGAAAAAGGCAGAGTTTATTTCGAGGTTGGACACTTCCGATTCATTGTCTTGTCTCGTCCTGCTTTTCGTGCATTTTTATTTTTTAGCAGAATGTTTACACACAGCTCGCAGTGCCAGTTTGAATCTTCAGTAATTTCAACGTTTTTCAGTAATCAAACCTCATTTTCCTTGAGAGTATTCCTTCTTCATTGCTATACTCATGGTCACGAGAACAAGCCCACAAGTTCCGAAAACAATCCCCCTCAAAGTCAAAGACAAAACTCTCTTTCGGTGTTAGGTTCAGCCTTCTGCCTTCCACGGTAGGTTTATCTCACAGAAGATAATCTCGGACAGCCAGATATGGGACTGTTGTATACTTATGTTGTATACTCATCGTCTGTTGTATACTTATGAATACTCGTAAGCCTTCCTCGGCCTTCTGTGTATCAAATTCCCGAGCATCCCACTGCACTGAAAGTTTGGTGCATGAGGGGTGGTCGTCGGGCGTCCTATGTGTTTGTCGCATCCTCTCTTATGTGTTGCGAACCACAAAAGACCTTGGTCAATCCGTCCATCCCTTTCCATGCACCGTCAGTACACGTTTCTGCTTTTGCAGACAAGTAGCAGTAGATTTTGCGGACCGTCGACGTACGCTACAGTATTCACAACAGCGCCAAATATTTCCAAATGGATAAACCCTAGATTCTAGTTTCCGCATCATTTACACAATATAACCGTGAGCGATAATATTGTCTTCGACGCCTGTCTTGTTTTCTGCAAGCACAATCGTTGTCATCAGGAATCTTGAGACTGCAATCAGCGAATGAACACATCTGCATTCTGCTTTAAAAAATAAATTTGCTTTTATAAGCCGTGTGCAATCTAGACTATATGTAACCAAAGTTCGTGAGACTTTTCACCGCCACACATGACATCCTCGGCAGGGAGTCCGTGGTTTCCATCAGATGGAGCTGATAGAACCATTTATAACGGACCTTCCAATCTCTCCCCGGGGCAAGAAATTGCCTCCTGCACTAGACCGTCTGGGACGAGCCTTCTCAATGGCCGCGGGTGCATAGGGAATTATACAGCGTCTGTCAATGGCAGTACCGCAAAGGAGGCTTCACCACAATAACCACTTCCATTTTTGATAAACAGAGTAGCTGCAACGGGCAAGATGGCGGTGGGAGAACGTGCGACAAGACCGGAGCCTATCCTACCGCATTCCATCATGTCATCCATACTTCCCACTATAGTAGACTTCCTCTGCGATGTTTGATTACGCATCTTTGGAATTAGGTCAGTCGAGCTCGTTTCTGCCGGAGCATGTATAGTGATCTTACTTTCGCCCCCATTTGTGCTTGCGAGTCAAAATCTTTCTTCCTGGACGTGATTGGAAGCACCGGTTTCTTAGGTCCTGCTTTCATAATTGCGCGTCGAACGCGTGCAGCGTAGGAAGTTAAGTAATGACCGTCAGCGAACATTCAATACCTACTGCTCCGGTGGAGAAGGCTTGCATCGTACAGGAAAGTGATTACACGTCACTTGGCCTATATGAGGGATGGTTCATCGATTGCCTCTGTGTCCCAGAGCAATACGGTTGGAGGGCTTTAAGTTTTCGCAAGGCGCCTTCCAGTCGAAAATCTTGCTTCATTATAAAACCAGAATAGTTTCCCCAAGGAGGCTTCGATCCTCTGCTGGACTTTCTGTTCCGGATTCCTGAGCTTCCTGTTTTTCCTGACAGCATCACGCCGCCAGCATGACTTCCACGTGACACGCTCTAATTTTTCCTTGTGTGACACGTCTAAATTTATGACAGCTTTGGAAGCTTTGGCACGAGGGCATCAGAAAAGTACGCTGGAATTCGCCATTCTGGCAACGTCAACTTCGTCTCCAACGTCTGGCAACTTTAGACTTTTAGAACAGTGCAGAGACAAAATGTGCTGTCGTGGGCGTATAGCATCGAATTTAGATGCCCGAGCGATCAACCCACTGTATCATCTCAAAGAATCCTTTCAAAACTCCACTAAATCACCAACACAGACCACATGTAAGTGCTTAACATTAACGCCGATGGAGTTTTAATAACACTGCATATATTCGTTCGCGTGAAGTTATCGAATTGTATGTCTATCTTTTCTTCCGTTTGAAAATGAATATTGCAAAGTATAGCATACATTGTTAGCCTGTGACCCACCGTGTGACGGCCTGTCGAGAGCGTTCATCGCACAGCCAGATGCACTCGTTTCGCCGCCTGGGTGTCCAGCCTTCCTGCAAGGAAAAAAAGACCTCAGTCGTTTGAGTTTTTCTCCCCCTGCATAAATAATGCGATAGTTCGACCAGACCCTTCAGTGAAACGCACTATCTACTTCACCATTATGAGTGAAGAGTACTAATCTCGTTACTAAAGAGTGGGAATCTCACATGATGCTACGTGTAGACTCTGCACTTACACTATGGGCAGAAACAGGGACAAACGTATAGGCCCTTGAATCTGGAAGTCGTTCGCAAGCGGCACAAGAAATATGCCCGGTTGCAGGGCTCAACCAATAAGGACATCGACTGGTGATCACCAGAGTTTGATATCGGTAATTGGTGCGTTCTTTGCACATCCCCTTCTGACGTGTTAAAGAAGGAAATTTTTAGGACAGATCCTTGGCCACTTTCTCTCTTCTTTTTCTTTTTTTTTT
>JARGYV010042670.1:0-10794 GCA_029532675.1 Ornithodoros moubata | reverse complement strand
TTTCCTCGCACGTCCGGCCGCATTCATACACCATACACTGCTCTTCACTGTTTCCTGCTTCCCATAGAGTATGGGTCACGTGACTCCGAAAGCGCCGCCCGCGCTCTCGGAATGTCTTGCAAAGACGCTCTCCCGCAGCACGACGGCAGAGTGGACCGCCAGGAAAATATCAACACATAATCACAACTAATTTGTAGAACATTATTTGGATACTTATTTAATTTTAGATAACTTAGATCCATCTTATTTTTACACAGCCATATTTTTGAATATGTTACCCTTTTACATGCCACCACTGCCATCACCGCTGGGTAGTATAAAAGAAGCCATGGCTAAATTTACTCTTATGTTACAAATTATAGACGTGGAAAAAAGTAATGTCGACAGCAAGTGTTGACTGGGAGGTTGTTGCGCGTTGTATAATTAATGTTTTACCTTCAGATAAACACCGCCGTCTTCGCCCTCGCGGCAGCAGAGGGCAACACGAATTCTCGGTAAGGCCTGGCAAAGCTAATGGCGCGATCCATGCGAAACCGGTCACCTCTTGCACGATGTGTGGTAACCCAAAAGAAGTGCATCAGCTCTCTTCATTTCTTTACTACAAATAGGTTCTGCTCAAGAATGTAGCTAATTTCTTACAATTGGAATTAACGTAATTTCGATCACTGCGCATATAAATGCACACAAAAAAGAAATGGCACCGACCTTGGCAATCCAACCGATGTATCTCTGCGTGCTTCTGAGATCTCAAGCATATTTCTCGAGCAGAAAGGCCAAAAGTGTGCTGCAGTGCGTCCAGAGATACAGTGATTTTTACGGAGCTCCCAAGCTGAGCCCTCCAGAGGTGAGCATTGCCGTGAGCATTCCATTAAAAACACCATGTTTAGGAACGCAGGAGAAACACACCGATGGATGCGTGACCCTTACCTACATCCTTATCCATGGATATACATAATCATCGCGGTCTCTGTGTGCTCTGATCAGAATCCCTTTCATATGTGTAGAAAGGTGTTCTTTTGAATAATCCCTCTTAGTGGTGTAGAGCTCAGACCGCTATTTATACAAATGATAACTTGTTGCCAAGTGACGGCGGGCAGATAAAATATACATTGACGTTGTGTGCCGTAGGCACAAGAAGCTTATATGCATACAATTATTTATGTTGTCGTCGGTAATTCTAGTGATCAAATGCATGTCTCACTGGAGTTCGGGCGTCGGAAGCATTTGTAAGAAACCAGAATATTGAACAACTGGCCTGTTGTGCCAGCGAACTCCGATGTTTCGAATTGGGACCAACTATAATTTAAATTTGATTTCCCGCAGGTATCAAGAATACTACGTGCCAATGAACACTCTTTGGAGGTTGAAGCACGATCTCTCCGTGCGTTCGAAACGAACCAACTTCCGTCAAATAATCCTATCGAGGATCGTCTAGTGGTTGGTCGATGCCTTTTAACGACGGGACATTTGTTTGGTGTGTTTGATGGACATGGTGGCCATGCATTCTCCGAACTGCTCAGCCATCGCCTGTTTGACTATGTTGCTTTGTCTATATTACCCCCACATATTCTGAAACAGTATGTGGCTAAAAATGAAAGGACACATCTCGTGAAAATGCTACAGGTGGAGACGTCCTTTGAAAGTACTGAGAGGGAGATTCACTTTGAAAGCCTCAGTAGGTTTGCTAAAGATCTTCTGACTTCAGCAGGTGGACATTTTTCTATGCAAGATGCTTTGCAAAGGGCATTTCTTAGGCTTGACAATGATGTCTCAAAAGAGGTGCTTGAGAACAAGCTTCCAGATTCACTTGTCTATACTGTTACTGGATCATGCGCATGTGTTGCACATGTTGATGGTACCCATCTACACATTGCATCAACTGGAGACTGTAAAGCTGTTCTTGGCGTCCATGAAGATGATGACTCATGGCGAGCAACATCGCTAAGCTTTGAACATAATGCAGATAATCTAAATGAACTGAGAAGAGTTCTCTCTGAGCATCCCACTTCGGAGGGGAATGCTGTTGTAAAACAAGACCGTCTTCTTGGCAACTTGGCTCCATTTCGAGCCTTTGGTGACTTCAACTACAAATGGAAAGCGAGTGTCATCAGAGAGAAACTTGTGCCAGTATTTGGGCCACTGGTATTGGCTGCGAATTACCGTACACCACCTTACCTGACTGCAAAACCAGAAGTGACACATCACCATTTAACACCAAGAGACAAATTTTTGGTAGTGGCTAGTGATGGGCTCTGGGAGCAGCTGCAACCACATAAAGTGGTGAAATTGGTGGGGCAGCACACAAGTGGAAAACAAACTCTTGACCTTCTACGACTTCCACGACCGCGGATCAGGTTGGGGGACGTGTATGACATCCTAGTCATGCGGCAGAAAGGGATGGAACAGAAGCCAACTGATGCAAATGCTGCAACACATCTGATTCGCAATGCTCTAGGGAGAACAGAGCGTGGAATTGAACATAGTAAATTAGCAGCAATGCTCTCTCTTCCTCAACAAGTAGTGCGCAGCTTTAGGGATGACATATCCATTGCTGTTATCTACTTCAACTCTGAGTTCTTGAGACTTTCTCCTGCTTCATAAACTAGGTGTTCAAGACGGCTCAAAATATGCTACTACATTAGAACACTTGTGACAAGTGGGACAAACTCCAGATAAATGAGGGTGCAAGAATGTGTGCGCTGTGCATAAGCAAAAAATCTCTGGTCTATGGTTAAGCTACATAATATGGGCTACTTATCTGAAGCTTTGTTTGTTATTTATTACTTGTCTGCAGTGTCTCTGTGATCTGGTTTTGCTTTTATTGAGAGAATAGTGATAGTAATTTATTATGTAGATGATAGAGGCAAGTTTTTGTTGCACAGGTAGTTGAATGGTTTTGATTGTGTCCTGTGCTTTAAGTCTAGTCACTGCCATCTGGTTGTTGGTCTTAGGCACCAAGCTATATAATCATTAGCAGGAAGAGTAAAATGAAGACAAGTGAAAGCTTCTGGTCATTTGTTGTTTTGTTGATATGTACAGCTATGCAATATGTATAGGTGCAGATTTTTACAATTCCTTTTTTTTTTATCGTTACTTTTAGCATTGTTACGAACACAGGTATTTTGCTGTAGAACTAGGCAGCTAAAAAAAACTTATTTCCCTAAAAGTTCACACATACAGGTGATGTAATGCTTTCCTTCAACCACTGCCACGTTTAATGAGATAAGGAAGTGTGCGCCCAGTTCCGCTTGTTGCCTTTCAGTAAAAGGTGTGCCATTAAGCCTGCTGAAGGAAAGTTTCCTGTGCACTGCTGTTGAGGACTAGGTATAAGATAGGAACTTACTTGCAAATAACACCACAACATGCTTCATGCGATCTGTAATGTAGGCACTGAGCTAGAACTAGTTCTAAGCTTGCGAAGCCTCCACAAGAGTGCACCACTGAATGTCTGCTACATAGCAGCAAGGCAGTAAGTTTGTATAATGATGACTGTTTCTAGGGATACCTGGATGGATATTCATTTGAGTACATCCGCAGTGCTGAGTACGTAGAAGCAGATTGTGTGTTGTTCATTCAATAACTATGTATGAAAAAGGAAAAAAAAATGTTGTTAATGCCTTGGTGACTTTGCTTAAGAACATGCTATAGTAGAGTAAAACTTTGCAATCCCACGTTTCTTGTCAAAACTTTTGGACTGTTGTATTCTAGAACTGTAGCAAGACACTTTTGTGTTGGCATAATTTCTTTAGCACAATTTTGGAGTCTGAATGGGTAACATTTCCAGTCTTATGTCAGGTACTGTCTAGGAACTTTACCTTGGCTTTTTTAATAAGTGTTCAAAAGCAAAAGTGTCATTGCTCACTGCAGAAAGCTAATAGCTGCAACTTACGTCCCAAAATATCTAGTTATTCCGGCGAGAAGTCAGTCTCGGTCGTGGAGACCTGTGTAATGGTGAGTAATCTGAAAAGCTTGTTGCTAGCAAATGAGAAAAATACAATGAATTTCAGGTTCTTCAGGGTTAAAAGTTAGTCCTCGAAAAGTAGCTCTGGACTACAATTCTTGGAGTGAAACGCCTAAATAAAAAAAACTATGATATTGTAGATTCAACTATACAGTTAAAGCTTGATATAACAAACTTTGATTTAACGGAACACAGCTACTGTTCTTCACTTCAGAATGTCGCTTCAGAACACAACTAATGTTCTTCAGATTGAGTGCTTTAGGCAATAGTTTAGTAATTTATAGATGTACTACTAATGTTCTTCAGGTTAGGTAGGTCTGCTTAGCTGATATGTTGGCATCATTAATGTCCACATGAAACCCATTTTGAAAACAGTTTCCAGCATTGTCAAGCAAGTTGAGTTGTGGACCTTTTTCACCTGTGACATTATTGTGCACTGATCAAGTAAATGCCATACAGAGAACCAAAAAGAGAAGCAACAGTTCAAACACAACCTCAAGAACGAGACAGTGATGTGTTATCAGTGCAAGAAGACTAGTGTTGATAGGCATCGTTTTGGCCAGGGCTCGGGGTGAAAAACATACTTATGATTCCTGTAGAAAATAACATTTAAAATGTCGGATATGGAAATGTCAAGTTGGTTACTGATTTTTTCTTTCATGAAATCTGTGAACTTTTTTTCAAAACAACTGGCTACTACACCTTTCTACCACCATCAATCTGTACATCTTTTAGGTAACATGACCTTACATGACCTTGCATGACCTTATCTCCGTTTCTATTTACGGCCTTCGCCGTTTAAGGCCGTAAATCCGGCCGTCTGACTTGGGTATTACACATTTTAAAAGCTTATTTCACTATTTTGGCCCATATTTGGCTATCATTTACCTCTAAGCAAATTTTTCTTTGCATACAGAATTGCCCTACATTTTATTACGAATAAATTTTATTGGTTTTACTGGATAGCTCACAAAAGTTGTGACAAAATTTGAATTTCCGTTTCTGTTTGCAACGAATCAATTGAACCTTATTCCAAGCTTTGGCAGTTTAGAGGAAATGTTGGTTCATTTTTATCTTTAAAATGTCTGGGAGAATTTCAAGGATATATGGTGAACCTGTGTTATTTTGACTCCAGATAATCTCTCATCCTTGGTTTATGATGGTCTTTCTTGGCAACTGTTTCCGCACTAATGCAAATCCACTGCATCAATACAACATTCCACTTATCGAAGTACGACCGTGATTTTTTTTGTCTCAAGCAAGGTTACAGACATGTATTCTCCTCCTGTTATTATGACTGCCTGACACAATCCTTTGAGCAGTTCTATTGTGATGCCACTAAAGTATCTGGAAAAATATAACACATGCGAAGTATGGTGCAGATACATAATTAGGATGACTTGGGGGGTATTGCTGTATTCGGGATTTCTCATGAGCCATAGTCCTTCTTGGGCTGGACTCGACAGTGTTTGAATAGTACAGTGACCACAGGCCCAGGTCACTGTTCCATTGGTTCGGTTGTCATGCATGTAGGAATGACCAGGACAAAACAGAAGAGAATCGAGCTGTCAGCAGGAATAAAGAAGCGGCCCTGCATCCATTTTAGAGAAGGTAATTCCACACAAAAAGAACTTGCTGAGAGGGCAAAACAGGCAACTCTCAGTGGCTGTGGGAAGGACCACCACCACCCATATCTCGTTTAAAAGATATTGCGGACTAATGCAGGAGTAAGTGACCGATCACAGTCATCGAAGCATGCATGCAGGGCAACTCTGGTTCAAGAACATCCGAGCAAGAGAAGCAAAAACATCATCACGTCATTCCTTGTACAGTCTAAAAGCAAAACTTCAACTAATTAATGAGAGGATGAGTAGAGCGTGTTGGTTATACGTGAACATCATAAACGAATGTGAAAAACACACGGGACGAACGACTCAATATGTTTGTGTCGTCCCACCCGATAATCATTACGAACAATCTCATTTTTGCGCTGGACTGGATAAAAATGGGAGGCACATGCACCAATGACAGTTGAAGAACTCATCAGGTAGGCAAACTTAAACCAGATAAAACCTGCCAAAGGAGCGAAACGTGGTGGACACGTATAAAATTTCCCTAAGAAACCATTTAAATATGCAAACACAGTGTATACTTATGAATAAAAAACAGTTCCTAGGAAAACATGATTTATTAAACATGTTGCAAAACAAGTTTCTTAAGAAAGTGCTTAATAGGGAGCCCTAATTTGGACCCAGCATTCCTCTGTAGAAGAACAGTAGACTTGTACTACATGGCTACACAGCACAATCTCTTTTCCATTTTTGGCATTGCACAGTAGTAGCAATAATGTAAAAACTTTTTCAAAAAGTAGATATGGATCATCTGCCAAATAAACTTGTGATACGATAGTATCACACACTGTGGTTCCTTAAAACAAAGGAGTCATAGCATATGTGCTTTGTTACAAACTCTAGTTAGGCACCATGTGTTGTGCAGCAACAGGCCAGCAAAACTCCAAAGCACAGCACTCCAAGAACTCGGTTTTACCCTGTATTTTCAAGGAAATGATGTAACTTATCAGAATAAAAAATTGAAGGCGAGCTAACACACTCATCCACAAACAACCTGATCTGCTGATCTTCTTCAAACAATAACGTGCTGCTACCCATACATTTTTTTAAAACCTCGATCACTTCAAAAATGGCTGCACGATTGTTACGTTTTTAAATGTTCGGTAAAAACTAGAAAACTGTCGTCTACACTCTCAAATTCTTGTGTTCAGTATTCTTATAGGAGGTCAGCCCGATATAAACTTTTCCACAAGTCAAAGAAATTTTGTACACCACCAACACCAGTGTTAGAAACAGGCCCAAGTAGGCATCTTTTTTTTTTTTTCAATTACAGTGTTGTACTTTGTTGCTGTGATATAGCCTTCTGAAATTAGAGTGATAAAAATTTCACAACTTTTTAAAGACAGAGTAGCATACATGCTATTAAGACAATTACAACTATAATTGCAAAGCCCTAATATAAGCATAATTTTTCATTACACAGGACATTATAACATGTTTCTACAGATGTTTCCTAGATGGTATGTGATGGAAAAGTACTCAAAATGCATAAATCTGTGCCAGTCACAACGAATGTTGAGAAAGGAGGCTATACATAATGTCGCGAATTCCAGCAACATACATTACAGGAAGAGTTTCCAAGAGTGCACCCTTGAGAGATATCAGTGTCAAACCTTGATTTTAGAACTAGGGTCATGAAGTCATGAGAGAGACAAGTGGCATTTCTTGCCCACCTAGAGTTGACATGTTCCATCCTCAGGTTGATCGAGTCACGACTTCACAAATGCACCCCCTATAGTTAGCGTGCATGTGTTGAAAACATCAATACCAGAAGGAACCAAGTAGTGCAGCTTTTATTGGTCTGAATAAATTCACTGCAAACAGGTTCTAATGTACAAATCAGCATTACATCATGCATTTCATCGGCTGCCAAGTTCGGTCAAAAGACTTAAGCTTTTCATATTTTAATTCTATAAGAGCTCTCAAAATTGTGCCCATTATCAAACTCTGATCACTTGGGAGAACACACGCATAGCAAGAGGTATATGCTATCAGATTAATCCTGCACTAATCATGCTTCTCTTTGCCAATGGAAGAATAAATGTTACACAAACATTTTTGAGAGCAAGACCTATAATTGAAAACCACTAGAACTTGTGCCTACGTAACCCCTTGCTCTTACAGCCACACTGAATTTTTTTGTGACAACAACGAAAGCCATTTTATTACGACTAACCAAATCGTAGAATCCAGCTTATGAATGTCTTTTTCATTCTTATTGACCAGGAACCCAGATTTACTTTGTCAGCTCAAAGGACTCTATCAAATCACACTAGCTTAGTAAGTTTATACACCAGCATAGTACTACTTAAGAAATGAACCACATGCAACCATTTGTCCTGCATGCTGACTAAGTGTAAGGCCAATATTTTTCTACCCACTGACATACACAAAATGACAATTTTATACACACAAGGTTGCTTCATTCAGGCCACTTTTAACGCGATACAAGACTGATGAGTGAGTGAGTCATACAAACGAGTCTCAAAAAGGGTTATAATATTTGTGGTGTAAAATGCCTTTTTATTTTGCAATGAATTGCAGCTGGAGCAATAATCTACACGCAAATACAAGGGTATAATATGAAGTCTGTGCAGACTGCTTTGCAGTCTTAGGCTTCCTGGGAGAAACATCTAAATACATAAATTGTTGCATGGAGTGTACACTTCTACATGCATAAGTATTTATACAGAGGAGAAAACCATGGACACATTGCACAAATCTTACAGCACTTGGAAAAGCTGGATGACTAGGGAGATGCCTATCAAAATATTGTTGCTTATTCTGCTGGTCTTTCCCAACCAAAGTGGCACAAATATAGTACGGATGAAAGAGAAAATGATTGAGCTATGTGCTCAATGCATACAAACTTAAACAACATTATACAGGTATGGTTGCTGTGCACAATTATTACAAGCCTTAGCTCGAAGACTTGACTTCCAGGAATGCAATCTACTTAGAAGGTACAATACAGGTTCCATGATTGAAGATAAAAAGAACAGAAAAAACATTGACAGAAACATCCTCTTCAGCGTCCCCATTTAACGCAAATTGTCACTGCCAAGACAGCATTAAAAGTGGGAACCCACTGTACTGCCATTCACAATACTAATCCAGTGTATGAGGGTCCATCAGACTCCGGTGATTCCATGCGAATGCGCATGTGATTGATGGTGTTTTCAAAATGCTTCTTTATCTGGTTTGTCTCTTCATTTGCCTCTAGCTGTGGTAATTCCTCACGGATTTTGCTAATAAGCTGGCTTATGGTGTCTACCTTAATCTAGAAATGTGACATGTACATGATCTGAGTATAGGACATGGGTACAAGTGACAGAAAGATAGAAACTGATGTTAGCTTACCTGATCGTTTCCCTTCTCATAGAAATAAATGTAGTGGTTTAGGAGCTCTACAAACAGCTGGACCTGCACTGATGAATCCATGCACTGCGTAGCAATTCGAAGGCCCTTCTTGAGGCACTCCGTAACACGTTTGCCATGATGTGTCTGAAGCATTAAAAGAGGTATAAATTACAAAACTGTCTCAGGGTGCAAGTGAAGTTCCTACATTGTTTTTTCTTACTACAGTAAAGCATGCTTGTAACAAAAATATGAACGCAGTACCTTGGTACATCATTTAAGTTACTGATATAGTGAAAATTATTGTTTTTTCTAGGAAGTTATGTGCACATCATTAGGATTACTACAATCAACGCCATGACAACCATAATAATAATAACGTACACATAGTGTGTAAATGAAGACAACTTTAAGCTCATTTGAAGAAACTTCCATTGAGAAAGTATTGAGATTTTTGTTGAGAGTGTGGATCAAACTTCGAAAGCAGATGTCTTCATTGTCTCCCTTCACAACACCAGAGAAAAAAAAAAAGAGAGAGAGAGAGAGAGAGGGAGGGGACAGCTAACTCTCAGCAAACTAAGTGTGGTGCAGCATTTTTCCAGGAGCTTTCTAGCCAGTAGTAATACATGTCAGCCTATGCTTAAACAAAAAGTAGAAACCAAAGGGGTACATAATATCTAAGCCTAAATTCTGGCTACAGCAGTAACTAAAACTTTGTTCTCTAACTGAAGCAACTTCATGGACTTAACAAGGGTAAGTGTCAGTAGGTTAGAGGTAGAAGCCAAATAAATGCAGGTAAATTAGCTGACTAGGCTACAAACATGTACAACTGGGTGACTTTACTAAACTCTAAAGCTGATATCTGTTTTAGGGTAAGACTGTGTATGTGCTTCAGTAAAGAACATGGGGTGATCTTCATGAGTAGCTGCTTAAGCTATTCAACTCTTATCCCTCCAAAGAATTTTGCATGAACCAGCAGACTGACTGGGTGGGCTAAGGCATTAGTCATTTATGCCATAGACTGGGACATGGTGGGTTTGAATCCCATTGCCAGTTATGCTGTCTGAGCATTCTCTACAGATGTTTGTCGGCACAGTTCAGCTTGAAATCAGCCCAGGATGCACATTAAATCCCCTGTTGATATGCACAATCCATTGAATCCCATATTTCTTATAAACCGTTTCAAACCTACACTGACCTCTTCTCCATTTGACTCTCTCGTTTTCCCTGACCAGAAGACGTGAGAGCAAAGTGCAACTCCACGGCACTGGTCAGGCTTTTTAAGAAGCTTGGATGCTGCCAGGGCACACTGCGTGCGGAGGGGCTCATGATTTTCTTCACTGAAACAACTTGTCTGTTCCAGAGTTCCCATAATCAAAGTAATGGCAGACAACTGTGCTTTGCTGTCTGATATCTCATCTTCATACAAAGAGAATGCCTGTCACATTAGAGAAAATTGACATTATTACAAAAGACATACAATGAACTGCAAACATTTTCTGTGTCAGCACTATATGTGATCAGGTAAGTTGATTTATAATAAAAGTCATATCAGTATGACTAAGTGTGACCAAAAATTGTGATGAAACTGGAATTGAAGGTATTCCATAATTATTTTTAATGCAAAAGCAATTCAGTCGTAACTTTATTTCCTTTCAAAATTAATACTAATAATAATTGGCTGCTTTATGTCGTGAGGCGACTGTGATCATGAGCGATGCCACAGTGGTCAGTCAGTGGATTAATGTTGCCCACATAATCGTTCTTTAACGTTCGCCGAAATCTCGACACACAACAGTTTATTAACATACACAACTTCCACACATGAAAAAACGTGCAAATTGT